>JBAMIH010000092.1:45815-93982 GCA_038501795.1 Pseudopleuronectes americanus | reverse complement strand
GTTGACTGTGTGTGTTTGATTTACTGCTTCCTGTTTACTGTGTGTGTTTGATTCACTGCTTCCTGTTGACTGTGTGTGTGTTTGATTTACTGCTTCCTGTTTACTGTGTGTGTTTGATTCACTGCTTCCTGTTTACTGTGTGTGTTTGATTCACTGCTTCCTATTGACTGTGTGTGTTTGATTTACTGCTTCCTGTTTACTGTGTGTTTAATTCACTGCTTCCTGTTGACTGTGTGTGTTTGATTTACTGCTTCCTGTTGACTGTGTGTGTTTAATTCACTGCTTCCTGTTGACTGTGTGTGTTTGATTTACTGCTTCCTGTTTACTGTGTGTGTCGGATTCACTGCTTCCTGTTTACTGTGTGTGTTTGATTCACTGCTTCCTGTTTACTGTGTGTGTTTGATTCACTGCTTCCTGTTGACTGTGTGTGTTTGATTTACTGCTTCCTGTTTACTGTGTGTGTCGGATTCACTGCTTCCTGTTGACTGTGTGTATGATTAACTGCTTCCTGTTGACTGTGTGTGTCTGATTCACTGCTTCCTGTTGACTGTGTGTGTTTGATTCACTGCTTCCTGTTGACTGTGTGTGTTTGATTTACTGCTTCCTGTTGACTGTGTGTGTTTGATTCACTGCTTCCTGTTGACTGTGTGTGTTTGATTCACTGCTTCCTGTTGACTGTGTGTGTTTGATTCACTGCTTCCTGTTGACTGTGTGATTTGATTCACTGCTTCCTGTTGACTGTGTGTGTTTGATTTACTGCTTCCTGTTTACTGTGTGTTTGATTCACTGCTTCCTGTTGACTGTGTGTGTTTGATTTCACTGCTTCCTGTTTACTGTGTGTGTTTGATTCACTGCTTCCTGTTGACTGTGTGTGTTTGATTTACTGCTTCCTGTTGACTGTGTGTGTTTGATTCACTGCTTCCTGTTTACTGTGTGTGTTTGATTTACTGCTTCCTGTTTACTGTGTGTGTTTGATTCACTGCTTCCTGTTGACTGTGTGTGTTTGATTCACTGCTTGCCTGTGTTGACTGTGTGTGTTTGATTTACTGCTTCCTGTTGACTGTGTGTGTTTGATTTACTGCTTCCTGTTGACTGTGCGTGTGTTTCTGTGTGTGTTTGATTCACTGCTTCCTGTTGACTGTGTGTGTTTGATTCACTGCTTGCTGTTGACTGTGTGTGTGTCTGTGTGTGTTTGATTTACTGCTTCCTGTTGACTGTGCATGTGTTTGATTTACTGCTTCCTGTTGACTGTGCGTGTGTTTCTGTGTGTGTTTGATTTACTGCTTCCTGTTGACTGTGCGTGTGTTTGATTTACTGCTTCCTGTTGACTGTGCGTGTGTGTGTGTTTGATTTACTGCTTCCTGTTGACTGTGTGTGTTTGATTTCACTGCTTCCTGTTGACTGTGTGTGTGTTTGATTCACTGCTTCCTCCTGACTGTGTGTGTTTGATTCACTGCTTCCGGTTGACTGTGTGTGTTTGATTCACTGCTTCCTGTTGACTGTGCGTGTGTTTGATTCACTGCTTCCTGTTGACTGTGTGTGTGTGTGTGTTTCTGTGTGTGTTTGATTTACTGCTTCCTGTTGACTGTGTTTCTGTGTGTGTTTGATTTCACTGCTTCCTGTTGACTGGTGTGTGTGTGTTTCTGTGTGTGTTTGATTTACTGCTTCCGGTTGACTGTGTGTTTTTGATGCGCATATTTAACTTCCTGCATGGACGCGAACGCAACCATTGGATGACGCCGCCTCTGCACCAATCACAATCAAGTGTGGGAACTTCTGACCAATGGAACCGCGCAGATGGGATCTGAAACCCAGCTGACTCGGGATCAGATGGTGAGCAGTGGTTTTAAACACAGTATATGTGTGACACGCAGTTCCACAGCAGAACCAACGGATCTCAGACCCGCTGAGGACAAAGTGAGCAGGTTAAAGACAACGTGTGGACAAAGAAGAATCGAACCTGTCACGCGTGTTAGCCGGATGCTAGCTGTGGGAGCTAACAGCATTACACAGTTTACACAAACACAACGTGCACGTTTCTACAGATCAAACATTGAGTGAAACAGAACGAGACGAGTCACGTGGTTTCACATTCAGACACCACGTCAACTGTTCTCAGACCCGTGAACAAGCTAACTCACACGTTAGCTAGCTAGCTGGTTTGCGTCCACACGCGTTTCCTGCGGGGTTTTAATGCGAAACTACGAATTGTGATGAACGGGGCATTAGCCGCGGTGGCTACATGTCGCTAGCTAACACGTACGTGAACATAACGCTAACTGTGATTAAAACAAAGAATCCTGCGTAAAAACCGCGTAGTGACGTTAGCGTGCGTGTGTGCTAACACGATGTGCGTGTTTGAAACAACGCGAGTTCACATTAAAGCTCAACACGAATCAATCAGGTTGTTGTTGTTCCACTCACCGTCTCTGCGTCGCGTCCCTGCGGGGATTCAAACCCCCGGAACCCGCCTGCGGCCCCCGGGGCCCCGCTGGTCCCTCCCCCTCAGCCGGGTCCTCCCCCGGTCATCCCCGCTCTTCTCCGGCTCCGGTCTAACCCGGGTCCTGTTTAACCCGGGTTAAGAACACATCACTGAAACACATTGTGCTGATTAAATCACTTCATACGACAACATGTTCCTGTACCTGTCTAATAGCTGGCTAGCTTTGGAGCTAAGCTAGCCTCCGTTAGCCATTAGCTGTTGATGCTAACAATGTGCAGAGTCTAATAATCTCATTTAAAGGATTCAATGTTCTGTAGTTTCGTGTTTTATTTATTTATAGAGAAAAAGAAACTGAACGTGACGGTTTAGTTAAAACACAAAACAGTTTCCCACCTGCGGTTTGAAGCTAAGCTAACTCCGCTAGCATGTAGTTCAACCAAGCATTCAGATGAAATATTTAGTTCTACGAATTAACTACGAATCTGACTCCTGCAGTGGCTGATGGGAAATGATAACGTTTTTGATCATCATATATATGTTTGTGTGTAATTTCAATGTTTCTGTGTGTTATCAGCAATGAACTCATAAATATTTATATTTATAATACATATTTATATGAATTAAAACTATATAACTAAAATGTGATTGATTGATATGAAATTAGCAGTAACCATGTTAATTCATGTTACTCACCAGCAAACCCCTGATTGGCTGGAGGGACATCACATGGGATTTAATAAGTAATCACGGAAGTGCATAATAATAATAATTAATAATACATTTCACTGATGTGGTTACCGATTAACGATGCTGATTAATATTTGACATTTTTTCGAACAAATGTACAAACCAGAGTTTATAAAAGGTGTGGTTCAAACCATGTGGAGACAAACTGCAGCTGATTGGACGGAGACACGAAGCACAATAATATAATAAACATAATATAGTTCAAATAACAATATGATAAACAGTCTTATAGTTCAAATAACAAGGCCACAGCTTTTCTCATGAGTTTAAGAGTTTGATTTAAGAGAAATATCTTAAACACACTTACTTTATTTTTAAGATTTACTCACCAATGAATGGATTCTGTGTATTCTTTTCTGCTTCATTAGAAGTGATTACCACTGTCTTTATTCAGCTCTATGAGATTGTATATTTATTACGTCTCTAGTTCTATATCTTGTAACACTTACATCTGCTGAAACCATAACTTTACAGGTTATTTGGTCTTTAAATCACTGTATAGTTAAATCATCTGTTTGGTCCACACCTCCACCAGCACACTGTCTTCTCAGGGCGGCTCTGTAGTGGTTCTGCTGACTTGCATCTCACTGCAGTGAATTTACTCTCGTGTTGTGATAGTGGACGCCTCCATGTCACCATTAGGATCCATAGAGTAGCTCTGTATGTACCTGAGACATGGAACAAACCATAATGGAAGTAATAGCTTCCAGTCGTATGACCTCTGACCCCGGGGAGGAGTCTTCAGACAGATGCTCACAGGTGGATCAGCTTCTCAAACAGGACACGTGTCAGTGGATTTTAGCAGCAAGCTGTTTTTTATTGAGTAAAATTATATACATGTGGCTATAGGAATTATACAAATATAAAAAAGAATAAGGGATTTTCCTTAAAGAAGTATAAAAATAACAGAATCCGATCTTTTCAAATGCTTTAGCACTTTCGAATCATAAAAAGCAAAATAACAAAACTGAAAATAGAAACACAATCCTCTGATTGAATCTGATAAAAGATAAAGCACAAAACAGCTTAAGAGAAATAAGTAGAACTGTTCTCAGAAGACTATTACACACGCAAATGGTTTACATCTAAATGACAAACTATATAAACAGTTATTGATTAATGTTGAAATATAACAAAATTCAAGCAAGCTTTGAACGGTGTTAATATAAACTGTATCTTCCTAATATACATAAAGTCTTAAAAGAGCACAGTTACAAAAGAGAAGAACGTTTCTTTAAACCTTCCAGGGTTCATCAGTGTTAACGAAGCATGTAAACAGTTACTTTAGTTTTGAACAACTGTAAAATGAGACTTGAAAGTCAGAAGCTTCCTCCAGAGGAGTCCGAGCCAGACGCTCAAACTGCAAAGCAGCTACTCGCAAAGACTTGTGCAGTCTCTCTGTAAAAGATAAGACTAAATAACTTGTAAACTTTTCTATCGATACAGTAAACAGAACACTGTGTAAAAAACAGTTCCAGTGATAACAAGCTGAATATAGTTATATGTACATACAGGTCACATGGGAGCAGAACATATTCACAGAACAGAGACACTACAGGACGTGTCTGAGGTAATGCCCGTTTACTTTAATTTGGTGACAATAGAAAAAAATCTTCCAGTTTTCAAAACAACATCAAGATCTGAAAGGTGGCGCCATGTTTCAGTGAGTGAGTCACAGTCGGTTTCTGGTTAACACCCTGAAGCTGAAGCCAGACTAACTTGGACCAGGCAGCAACACAAACTGATCCTGGATCCCCAGTAGAGAACTAAATGGTTTCTTCTGGGAATGGATGAGGGTGATAATAACGTGTCATGATGTCATCACACTGTGCACAGAAGCACGTGAACCACACAGACCTTAATGAAGCATCTTTTAAATGGTTGTCATGGCAGTCCTCTCAATCTTTAGAGTCTTTTTGAAACTGAAAAAGTATCAGTGCTAGTTTACAAAAATATAGTTTTTCAATTTCTGGAAAAAGGGTGAGACTCACTTGTTTCCCACAGGAGGAGACGCCGGCCTCCAGCCATCACAGTGAACTGAAGCTGCTTTATCATCAAAACAATAATCAAACATCTACAGTGAAGAAACAGAACCACTGGTCGTTTCTCAGCGGTTTGAAACGGTTCATAAAAGACAAAACCCTCCACATCTGTTTTTGCGTTGGCTTTGTTTCAAGTATTTGTGTGTCGCTCTCAGGGAGCTGCGCCATGACATTAAAACAACACAAAGTTTCACACTATCTACACAAAACATTCTCAATAAAACCTTTAATAAAAGTTGTTTTTTCCTCTTTCACAGAGTGTCTGTGGCTAAGACTTATGGGATATGTAGTTCTGGTGAATTTGCAGGATCATATTTAAAATAGTGTTAATAATGCTGAGTCTAGTGAAGCAGCTGTTCAGAGACCAGATGACTTTGGTTCAGGTCAGATTCAAAGTTTCTTCAGATTAACATCAGTGTTGATAAAACGTTGTGATATGGAGCCACTTTGAAAGTTGTGTTAAATTGTTTTCTATTTTTCTGTGTTGACAACTTAAAAACGATGCCTCTAAAGAAATCTAATTGAATCCCTGTGCAGTCCTTATTTTCTAAAATCCCCCCCCCCTTTGAGCCCTTCACTGGATGTGGTGACCCACCCCTCTTCTGTTTGTGTGTTAGTGTGTGTGTTTAAGGCTGCTGTGGAGTCTGAGGAGCCTCCTGACTCAGTGAGATGTTTGTGAAGCATCACACTGTGGGATCAGGTGGCCTCGGCCTCCTGGTGGTCATTCACAGGCGTAGTAATCTTTGAGCGGGGCGAACAGATGCCTGATGACCGGGACGCTCCAGGACCGGCCCAGGAGCTTCTGTCGGGCGCCACGACCCATGTTGGACACGTCTGTGTAGTGAACAGGGAAACCGAAGATCCTGGAGCAGAAGAAGAAGAAGAACGTTACCATCATGCTGCTGTCAGACCTTCACTGAACTCCACAGGTTCTCTCTGTGAGAACTAATGTCTGAGTCAGTGTCTCTGGACATGGATCTTCTCCTGCAGCCTCCTGGTGAAATGTGTGTAACATGTGTGAGTCCATGTGAGGAACCAGCAGGACAATGTGTGGAAGCTTCTCAGTGAGCGAGTGGACGTGTTGATGAGGTTTCTAACACGTGACGTGAAACTGGAAGAACACAAACATCTCAGGATGGAGAAGAGGAGCCGAACACGTAGAAGACGAAGACAAAGAGAAGATGACACTAAACATTGAACAGGAATCATCATTGTAAAGATCCTCCAGCTCAGTGAGCTGAGAACATGTGGCTGTGCTCACCTCTCCAGCTCCGTGCACCACAGGATGTCCTCCTTCCCGTTCATCAGGACGGGGAAGTGCTGGTCTTTCCCCTGTTTGATGGAGTTGGAACGAGTGGTGATGGTTCGAACTTTTCCAAACTGTGAGACCACAAACACACTTTCACCCAGAGTCCACCATTGTGAGAGCAGCTGGTTGTGTATGGTGCAGATATCTGACCTTTGCCACTCGGCCGTGATCCAGACAGTCCTGCAGCTCCAGCTTGTCCATCCCCGACGCACACAGGGGCCTGAAACCACACAACAGCACACGTCATGCTACACACTGTGCACACAACTCACCTGGTATGAAGTCAGTCTGTGGTGCAGAGGAGAGCCTGAAGCTCCATCTCCTCCAGCGTTTCAAATAAGTCCAGCAGCTTCAGATCTAAAAAGTGAGGGCAGAGCGCCTTGGTCGCCCCCTGGTGGCTGGCTCCAGTGTAGGTCATGAGAGTTGAAGCTTTTCTCAACTGGTCTTTGGACTCAGATGTTTGTGATGTGAAGAGTTTACCGACCTGTTCATTCCTGGCAAGTTTCCCCAGAAGTATCGTGCACGGTGAGCAGCAGAGACGTCGATGGCATCAATCATCACAGGGTTACACTACAAAATAAAAGCCCACAGGGAGTTACTACACATCAGCTCGTCAAACGCTCCTCTGGCACGTGTGTGGTCTTTCAGCAGAACGTCTGGAGCTCACATTCAGATCTGTGACTTCACTGAACCCTCTGCGCTCTCACTCTAACTGCGCTATCGGATTTGTTTCTTCTGCTTTTATAATGTTTGTGTAGCACATTTCAATAAAATGCCAGGTGTGGTGTTGACCAATGAATTAGTCGGCACCAAAAAGAAATTGACAAAGCAACAGCCAATTGGAAAAGTCGGCCACACCACCAATAAAGTTCCCTGGTTTAGTGAGCTGAGCTGCCCCGCCCCCCCCCAGTAGTGTTTGACATCTGGGCCCATTTCAGGTCAACAGCAGCAGGAACTCACCTCCAGGAATCGGGAGATGTCCCTCTTGTCGTTGACGCCCATGGCGACCACGTTCTCAAACATCCAGAAGAACGGCCGGTCCTCTCCTTCCTTGGGCTTGGCTTCGCTCAGCAGGCGGTAGAACTCGAAGAACAACCTCCCTGTTCCCTCTGGAACAACACAACATCCTCAGAGTCCAACACAACGTCCTCTAGAACCACACAACATCCTCAGAGTCCAACACAACGTCCTCTAGAACAACACAACATCCTCAGAGTCCAACACAACGTCCTCTAGAACCACACAACATCATCAGAGTCCAACACTTATCTCTAGAATGTATTTTCACACTTGTGCTTATGACACTGAACTGGGAACTTTAAAATAGGAATGACTGGAATTTCCAATAACCTTAAGCCACCTTTAAAACCGTAACACAACATTAGTGTCGTTAATGAGCAGTTATTTCCCAACAGCATTAGAACATGAACATGATGATGAGAGAAGATGACCTCCCAGGAGGAGGGGAGTTCCTCGGGCAGGAACCTACCGTAGAGGCCTTTCCTCGCAGGGTTGACGATGGACAGGTCGTTGCAGGGACTTCCTCCGATCACCAGGTCAAACGGACCCCACTCTAGAAGCTGGGAGACAACAGCACCACCTAGTGTTAGACGGAGTTACAGCTACTGGATGATGAACTAAATGAAACTAATGAAACTCTGTCAGCAGCTGAACTCTCTGGTGACGGTTCAGACGACAAACAGGAGGAACCTGAGGAACCTGAGGAACCTGAGGAACCTGAGGAACCTGAGGAACCTGAGGAACCTGAGGGAACTCTTACATCCTTCTTGGAGATGTTCCTCACATCATGGACGTACTGGATCTTTCCTTCATGTCTGACCACGCCCACTGAGATGGAGTCCTCGCACACCTCCGACGCCACGTACTGGTCCACCTTGAAACCCAGATCCCTCAGAACCAGGTATCCTGCCGACACAAATCTCCCATGATGCTCTGCTGCACCTCACTAACACACATTCCTGACGTGAGCTCATTCTCACCGGTGGCGATGCCGTCGAACAGGGAGAGAACTCTGATTGGTCGTCTCTGCTCTGCAGGGACTGCTGGGTAATTCTTTGGTTGCTCCTAGAAGACACAGACGTAGAAGAATCAGGACAAAGTGCAGATCCAGGAACTTTCCATCACCTGTTTCTCAGGATAGTTCCTGGATCTGGATGAAAGCAGGAGGTCTACGAGCGTCTGTGACGTGGTGACTTACAAACTCCTGCCCGTGGTCGTTGGCAAAGAACTCCTGCAGCTTCAGGCTCCAGTCGTCCCGGCGCCGCAGGCTGCCGTACTGCGGCGGCGGCTGACACATGTAGCATCTCCACGGGTCCAGGTAGCGGGCGCTGTTAGAGGTTCCAGGACTGACCAGGATGTCCAGGCAGTCGACACAGAAACACCTGGAGGAGGACGAGAGGAGGAGAGGAGGAGGAGGAGGAGGAGAGGAGAGGAGGAGGAGGAGAGGAGGAGGAGGAGGAGAGGAGGAGGAGAGGAGAGGAGGAAGAGGAGGAGGAGGAGGAGGAGGAGGAGGAGGAGGAGGAGGAGGGAGAGGAGGAGGAGAGGAGAGGAGGAAGAGGAGGAGGAGGAGGAGGAGGAGGAGAGGAAGGAGAGGAGGAGGAGAGGAGGAGAGGGAGGAGGAGGAGAGGAGGAGAGGAGGACGAGAGGAGGAGAGGAGGAGGAGGAGGAGAGGAGGAAGAGGAGGAGGAGGAGGAGGAGGAGAGGAGGAGGAGGAGGAGGAGGAGGAGGAGGAGGAGGAGAGGAGGAGGAGGAGAGGAGGAGAGGAGGACGAGAGGAGGAGGAGGAGGAGGAGGAGGAGGAGGAGAGGAGGAGGAGGAGGAGGAGGAGGAGGAGGAGGAGGAGGAGAGGAGGAGGAGAGGAGAGGAGGAAGAGGAGAGGAGGAGGAGGAGAGGAGGAGGAGAGGAGGAGAGGAGGAGAGGAGAGGAGGAGGAGGAGGAGAGGAGGAGAGGAGGAGGAGGAGGAGGAGGAGGAGGAGAGGAGGAGGAGGAGAGGAGGAGGAGAGGGATGGAGGAGAGCGAGAGCGTGAGCGAGCATTCTGGCCGCGATCTCTGGTCTAGCTTATGGGAGCGAGTGCGTTCGTGATCCGTGCTACGAGCAGTTGCGTCGGAGTGCCTGGATGCGCTTGCGCTGAGAGTGCGATCGTCGTATCATTATCGATGCTTCTGTCTCGTTCTCTCGCTGCATCTGCTTCAACTTCTTCTTTCTGCGTCTCATTCAGTCGTCTCTCTCGACCTTCTTCTGCGTCTCTCGGTCTTCATGAAACTCTTCTTCTTCGTTTCTGCTCTGCTGCCTTCTGCTTACTCGTCTCTGCGCGGCTCCGCGTCTGCGTCTTCTCTTCTTAGCTTCTTCTATCTCTTCTTCTTCGACTTCTTGGCTTCGCTTCTCCTTCGCTTCTGTCTTATCCTTCGTCGTTCTACTGCCTCTTCATCTGTCTTCTCTGCGTTCAATGCATCTTCTCTTCTTCCTATCTTCTTCTCTCCTTCTCGCTTCTTCTGCTTCTTCTTCTGTCCTCACTTCTTTCCTCTCTCTTCTTCTCTCTCTTCTTCTGCTTCTCCTCTTTCTCTTCTTCTTCTTTCTTCTTCTCTTTCTTCTTCTCTTCTACTTCTCTTCTTCTTCTTCTTTCTTCTTCTGCTCTTCTTCTTTCTCTCTTCTTCTCTCTATCTTCTTCTTCTCTTCTCTTCTCTTCTTCTTCTTTCTTTCTCTTCTGTCTTCTTCTTCTTCTCTTCTCTTCTCTTCTTCTCTCTTCTCTTTCTTCTCTCTTCTTCTTCTTCTCGTCTCTTCTTCTTCTCTCTTCTTCTTTTCTACTTCTCTCTTCTCTTCTCTCTCTCTTCTTCTCTTCTATCTCTTCTCTCTCTTCTTCTTCTCTTCTTCTCTTCTTCTCTCTTCTCTGCTTCTTCTTTCTTCTCTTTCTTCTTCTCTTTCTCTTCTCTTCTCTTTCTTCTTCTTCTCTCTTCTTCTTCTTTCTTCTCTTCTTCTCTTCTTCTTCTCTCTTCTTCTTTCTCACTGATCTGTCTGCTTCTTGCGTACTTCTTCTTCTGGTCTTCGTAATCGTTCTAATCTATCTTCTTCTTCTTCTCTACGTCTTCTTCTCTGTCTCTCTCTTCTGTCTTCTCTAAGCTTCTTCTTCTTCGTCGTCTACTGGTCCTCTTCTCTATCTTCGGTCGCTTCTTCTCCGATGTTCCTTTGCTTCTCTTCGTCTTTCGTTCGTTTCTTCTTTTCTGATTTTCTTTTTGCTCTCTCTGTCGCTGTGCTTCTGTCTTTTGTCTTTGTTCTTCTCTGCGTCTTCTCTTACTCTGTCTTCTCTCTTCTCTTCTGCTTTCTCTTCTTGCTTCTTCGTCTTACTCTCCTGCTGATACTTCACGTTCGTGTCTTCACCCACCACCACCACCACCACACCCACCACACCACCACGACCACACCACACCACAGCCACCACCGAGCACCACCACCACACCACACCACACCACGCACTCCACCACCACCTCACACCTCTACCACCTCACCACCACACCACCACCACGTCCACCACCACCAAACACCTCACCACACCACCCACCCCACCACACCCCCCACACCCCACCACCCCCACCCCCACCCCCACACCCCCCCCCCACCCCACCCCCCCACCCACACCCCACCCCCCCCACCCCCACCCCACACCCACCCACCCCCACCCCCCACCCCACCCACCCCCCACCCCACCCCCACCCCCCACCCCCCACCCCCCACCCACCCCCCCCACCCCCCACCCCCCCCCCACCCCACCACCCACACCCCCCCACACCCCCACCCCCCCACCACACCCACCCCCACCACCCACACCCACCCCCCCCACCCCCACCACCACCCCACCCCCACCCCACCCCCCCCACCACCCCCACCCCACCCCCCACCCACCCCCCCACACCCACCCCCACCCCCACCACCCCCACCCCCCCACCCCCCCACCACCCCCCACCACCCCCCACCCCACCCCACACCCCCCCACCCCCACCACCCCACCCCCCCACCCACCCCCCACCCACCACCACCACACCCACCCCACCCCCACCCACCACCCCCACCCCACCACCCCCACCACACCCACCCCACCCCACACCACCCCCACCACCCCCACCCCCCACCCACCACCCCACCACACCCCACCCCACCACCCCACACCCACCCCACCCACCCCCACCACACCCCCCACCCCCCACACACCCCACCACCCCCCCCACACCCACCCCCACACCCCCACCCCCCACCACCCACCACCCACCACCCCCCACACCCACCACCCACCCCCACCCCCCCCACCACCCCCCCACCCCACCACCCACCCACCCCCCCCACCCCCACCCACCACCCCCCCACACCCACCCCACCCCACCACCCCCCACCCACACCCACCCCACCACCCCACCACCCACACCCACCCCCCACCACCCCCACCCACCCCACCCCCACCCACACCACCCACCCCACACCCCCCCACCCCCACCCACCCCACACCCACCACCCCACCACCACCCACCACCCCACCACCACCCCCACCACCACCACACCACCACCACCCCACCAGCCACCACCACCACCACCACCACCACACGACACCACCACCACCACCACCACACCACCACACTACCTCCACAACCACCACACCACCATCCACCACACCACAACACCACCACCACACCACCACCACACCACCACACTCACCACCCCCACCACCACCACCAACAACCACCACTCCACACCACCACCACACCACACACGTACCCACCTACACCACCACATCCACCACCACCACACCACCTCACCACCACCACACCACCACACCACCACCACCACCACCACCACCACAACCAGACCACCACACACCCACACCACGCACCAACCACCACCGACCACCCACCACACCACCACCACCACCACCACCACACACCACCACACTCATCACCACCACCACACCACCACCTCCACCACACCACCACCACCACACCACTGCCTCCCCTCCATCCTCCTCTCCTCCTCTCGTCCTCCTCCAGTGGTTTCTGTGTCGACTGCCTGGACATCCTGGTCAGTCCCTGGAACCTCTAACAGCGCCCGCTACCTGGACCCGTGGAGATGCTACATGTGTCAGCCGCCGCAGCAGTACGGCAGCCTGCGGCGCCGGGACGACTGGAGCCTGAAGCTGCAGGAGTTCTTTGCCAACGACCACGGGCAGGAGTTTGTAAGTCACCACGTCACAGACGCTCGTAGACCTCCTGCTTTCATCCAGATCCAGGAACTATCCTGAGAAACAGGTGATGGAAAGTTCCTGGATCTGCACTTTGTCCTGATTCTTCTACGTCTGTGTCTTCTAGGAGCAACCAAAGAATTACCCAGCAGTCCCTGCAGAGCAGAGACGACCAATCAGAGTTCTCTCCCTGTTCGACGGCATCGCCACCGGTGAGAATGAGCTCACGTCAGGAATGTGTGTTAGTGAGGTGCAGCAGAGCATCATGGGAGATTTGTGTCGGCAGGATACCTGGTTCTGAGGGATCTGGGTTTCAAGGTGGACCAGTACGTGGCGTCGGAGGTGTGCGAGGACTCCATCTCAGTGGGCGTGGTCAGACATGAAGGAAAGATCCAGTACGTCCATGATGTGAGGAACATCTCCAAGAAGGATGTAAGAGTTCCCTCAGGTTCCTCAGGTTCCTCAGGTTCCTCAGGTTCCTCAGGTTCCTCAGGTTCCTCAGGTTCCTCCTGTTTGTCGTCTGAACCGTCACCAGAGAGTTCAGCTGCTGACAGAGTTTCATTAGTTTCATTTAGTTCATCATCCAGTAGCTGTAACTCCGTCTAACACTAGGTGGTGCTGTTGTCTCCCAGCTTCTAGAGTGGGGTCCGTTTGACCTGGTGATCGGAGGAAGTCCCTGCAACGACCTGTCCATCGTCAACCCTGCGAGGAAAGGCCTCTACGGTAGGTTCCTGCCCGAGGAACTCCCCTCCTCCTGGGAGGTCATCTTCTCTCATCATCATGTTCATGTTCTAATGCTGTTGGGAAATAACTGCTCATTAACGACACTAATGTTGTGTTAACGGTTTTAAAGGTGGCTTAAGGTTATTGGAAATTCCAGTCATTCCTATTTTAAAGTTCCCAGTTCAGTGTCATAAGCACAAGTGTGAAAATACATTCTAGAGATAAGTGTTGGACTCTGATGATGTTGTGTGGTTCTAGAGGACGTTGTGTTGGACTCTGAGGATGTTGTGTTGTTCTAGAGGACGTTGTGTTGGACTCTGAGGATGTTGTGTGGTTCTAGAGGACGTTGTGTTGGACTCTGAGGATGTTGTGTTGTTTCCAGAGGGAACAGGGAGGTTGTTCTTCGAGTTCTACCGCCTGCTGAGCGAAGCCAAGCCCAAGGAAGGAGAGGACCGGCCGTTCTTCTGGATGTTTGAGAACGTGGTCGCCATGGGCGTCAACGACAAGAGGGGACATCTCCCGATTCCTGGAGGTGAGTTCCTGCTGCTGTTGACCTGAAATGGGCCCAGATGTCAAACACTACTGGGGGGGGGCGGGGCAGCTCAGCTCACTAAACCAGGAACTTTATTGGTGGTGTGGCCGACTTTTCCAATTGGCTGTTGCTTTGTCAATTTCTTTTTGGTGCCGACTAATTCATTGGTCAACACCACACCTGGCATTTTATTGAAATGTGCTACACAAACATTATAAAAGCAGAAGAAACAAATCCGATAGCGCAGTTAGAGTGAGAGCGCAGAGGGTTCAGTGAAGTCACAGATCTGAATGTGAGCTCCAGACGTTCTGCTGAAAGACCACACACGTGCCAGAGGAGCGTTTGACGAGCTGATGTGTAGTAACTCCCTGTGGGCTTTTATTTTGTAGTGTAACCCTGTGATGATTGATGCCATCGACGTCTCTGCTGCTCACCGTGCACGATACTTCTGGGGAAACTTGCCAGGAATGAACAGGTCGGTAAACTCTTCACATCACAAACATCTGAGTCCAAAGACCAGTTGAGAAAAGCTTCAACTCTCATGACCTACACTGGAGCCAGCCACCAGGGGGCGACCAAGGCGCTCTGCCCTCACTTTTTAGATCTGAAGCTGCTGGACTTATTTGAAACGCTGGAGGAGATGGAGCTTCAGGCTCTCCTCTGCACCACAGACTGACTTCATACCAGGTGAGTTGTGTGCACAGTGTGTAGCATGACGTGTGCTGTTGTGTGGTTTCAGGCCCCTGTGTGCGTCGGGGATGGACAAGCTGGAGCTGCAGGACTGTCTGGATCACGGCCGAGTGGCAAAGGTCAGATATCTGCACCATACACAACCAGCTGCTCTCACAATGGTGGACTCTGGGTGAAAGTGTGTTTGTGGTCTCACAGTTTGGAAAAGTTCGAACCATCACCACTCGTTCCAACTCCATCAAACAGGGGAAAGACCAGCACTTCCCCGTCCTGATGAACGGGAAGGAGGACATCCTGTGGTGCACGGAGCTGGAGAGGTGAGCACAGCCACATGTTCTCAGCTCACTGAGCTGGAGGATCTTTACAATGATGATTCCTGTTCAATGTTTAGTGTCATCTTCTCTTTGTCTTCGTCTTCTACGTGTTCGGCTCCTCTTCTCCATCCTGAGATGTTTGTGTTCTTCCAGTTTCACGTCACGTGTTAGAAACCTCATCAACACGTCCACTCGCTCACTGAGAAGCTTCCACACATTGTCCTGCTGGTTCCTCACATGGACTCACACATGTTACACACATTTCACCAGGAGGCTGCAGGAGAAGATCCATGTCCAGAGACACTGACTCAGACATTAGTTCTCACAGAGAGAACCTGTGGAGTTCAGTGAAGGTCTGACAGCAGCATGATGGTAACGTTCTTCTTCTTCTTCTGCTCCAGGATCTTCGGTTTCCCTGTTCACTACACAGACGTGTCCAACATGGGTCGTGGCGCCCGACAGAAGCTCCTGGGCCGGTCCTGGAGCGTCCCGGTCATCAGGCATCTGTTCGCCCCGCTCAAAGATTACTACGCCTGTGAATGACCACCAGGAGGCCGAGGCCACCTGATCCCACAGTGTGATGCTTCACAAACATCTCACTGAGTCAGGAGGCTCCTCAGACTCCACAGCAGCCTTAAACACACACTAACACACAAACAGAAGAGGGGTGGGTCACCACATCCAGTGAAGGGCTCAAAGATTTTAGAAAATAAGGACTGCACAGGGATTCAATTAGATTTCTTTAGAGGCATCGTTTTTAAGTTGTCAACACAGAAAAATAGAAAACAATTTAACACAACTTTCAAAGTGGCTCCATATCACAACGTTTTATCAACACTGATGTTAATCTGAAGAAACTTTGAATCTGACCTGAACCAAAGTCATCTGGTCTCTGAACAGCTGCTTCACTAGACTCAGCATTATTAACACTATTTTAAATATGATCCTGCAAATTCACCAGAACTACATATCCCATAAGTCTTAGCCACAGACACTCTGTGAAAGAGGAAAAACAACTTTTATTAAAGGTTTTATTGAGAATGTTTTGTGTAGATAGTGTGAAACTTTGTGTTGTTTTAATGTCATGGCGCAGCTCCCTGAGAGCGACACACAAATACTTGAAACAAAGCCAACGCAAAAACAGATGTGGAGGGTTTTGTCTTTTATGAACCGTTTCAAACCGCTGAGAAACGACCAGTGGTTCTGTTTCTTCACTGTAGATGTTTGATTATTGTTTTGATGATAAAGCAGCTTCAGTTCACTGTGATGGCTGGAGGCCGGCGTCTCCTCCTGTGGGAAACAAGTGAGTCTCACCCTTTTTCCAGAAATTGAAAAACTATATTTTTGTAAACTAGCACTGATACTTTTTCAGTTTCAAAAAGACTCTAAAGATTGAGAGGACTGCCATGACAACCATTTAAAAGATGCTTCATTAAGGTCTGTGTGGTTCACGTGCTTCTGTGCACAGTGTGATGACATCATGACACGTTATTATCACCCTCATCCATTCCCAGAAGAAACCATTTAGTTCTCTACTGGGGATCCAGGATCAGTTTGTGTTGCTGCCTGGTCCAAGTTAGTCTGGCTTCAGCTTCAGGGTGTTAACCAGAAACCGACTGTGACTCACTCACTGAAACATGGCGCCACCTTTCAGATCTTGATGTTGTTTTGAAAACTGGAAGATTTTTTTCTATTGTCACCAAATTAAAGTAAACGGGCATTACCTCAGACACGTCCTGTAGTGTCTCTGTTCTGTGAATATGTTCTGCTCCCATGTGACCTGTATGTACATATAACTATATTCAGCTTGTTATCACTGGAACTGTTTTTTACACAGTGTTCTGTTTACTGTATCGATAGAAAAGTTTACAAGTTATTTAGTCTTATCTTTTACAGAGAGACTGCACAAGTCTTTGCGAGTAGCTGCTTTGCAGTTTGAGCGTCTGGCTCGGACTCCTCTGGAGGAAGCTTCTGACTTTCAAGTCTCATTTTACAGTTGTTCAAAACTAAAGTAACTGTTTACATGCTTCGTTAACACTGATGAACCCTGGAAGGTTTAAAGAAACGTTCTTCTCTTTTGTAACTGTGCTCTTTTAAGACTTTATGTATATTAGGAAGATACAGTTTATATTAACACCGTTCAAAGCTTGCTTGAATTTTGTTATATTTCAACATTAATCAATAACTGTTTATATAGTTTGTCATTTAGATGTAAACCATTTGCGTGTGTAATAGTCTTCTGAGAACAGTTCTACTTATTTCTCTTAAGCTGTTTTGTGCTTTATCTTTTATCAGATTCAATCAGAGGATTGTGTTTCTATTTTCAGTTTTGTTATTTTGCTTTTTATGATTCGAAAGTGCTAAAGCATTTGAAAAGATCGGATTCTGTTATTTTTATACTTCTTTAAGGAAAATCCCTTATTCTTTTTTATATTTGTATAATTCCTATAGCCACATGTATATAATTTTACTCAATAAAAAACAGCTTGCTGCTAAAATCCACTGACACATGTCCTGTTTGAGAAGCTGATCCACCTGTGAGCATCTGTCTGAAGACTCCTCCCCGGGTCAGAGGTCATACGACTGGAAGCTATTACTTCCATTATGGTTTGTTCCATGTCTCAGGTACATACAGAGCTACTCTATGGATCCTAATGGTGACATGGAGGCGTCCACTATCACAACACGTGAGTAAGTTCACTGCAGTGAGATGCAAGTCAGCAGAACCACTACAGAGCCGCCCTGAGAAGACAGTGTGCTGGTGGAGGTGTGGACCAAACAGATGATTTAACTATACAGTGATTTAAAGACCAAATAACCTGTAAAGTTATGGTTTCAGCAGATGTAAGTGTTACAAGATATAGAACTAGAGACGTAATAAATATACAATCTCATAGAGCTGAATAAAGACAGTGGTAATCACTTCTAATGAAGCAGAAAAGAATACACAGAATCCATTCATTGGTGAGTAAATCTTAAAAATAAAGTAAGTGTGTTTAAGATATTTCTCTTAAATCAAACTCTTAAACTCATGAGAAAAGCTGTGGCCTTGTTATTTGAACTATAAGACTGTTTATCATATTGTTATTTGAACTATATGACTGTTTATTATATTATTATGCTTCGTGTCTCCGTCCAATCAGCTGCAGTTTGTCTCCACATGGTTTGAACCACACCTTTTATAAACTCTGGTTTGTACATTTGTTCGAAAAAATTTCAAATATTAATCAGCATCGTTAATCGGTAACCACATCAGTGAAATGTATTATTAATTATTATTATTATGCACTTCCGTGATTACTTATTAAATCCCATGTGATGTCCCTCCAGCCAATCAGGGGTTTGCTGGTGAGTAACATGAATTAACATGGTTACCGCTAATTTCATATCAATCAATCACATTTTAGTTATATAGTTTTAATTCATATAAATATGTATTATAAATATAAATATTTATGAGTTCATTGCTGATAACACACAGAAACATTGAAATTACACACAAACATATATATGATGATCAAAAACGTTATCATTTCCCATCAGCCACTGCAGGAGTCAGATTCGTAGTACTAAATATTTCTGTTTTTCTGACAAATGTGTAAATATTAAATGATAGAAAATCTGAATGCTTGGTTGAACTACATGCTAGCGGAGTTAGCTTAGCTTCAAACCGCAGGTGGGAAACTGTTTTGTGTTTTAACTAAACCGTCACGTTCAGTTTCTTTTTCTCTATAAATAAATAAAACACGAAACTACAGAACATTGAATCCTTTAAATGAGATTATTAGACTCTGCACATTGTTAGCATCAACAGCTAATGGCTAACGGAGGCTAGCTTAGCTCCAAAGCTAGCCAGCTATTAGACAGGTACAGGAACATGTTGTCGTATGAAGTGATTTAATCAGCACAATGTGTTTCAGTGATGTGTTCTTAACCCGGGTTAAACAGGACCCGGGTTAGACCGGAGCCGGAGAAGAGCGGGGATGACCGGGGGAGGACCCGGCTGAGGGGGAGGGACCAGCGGGGCCCCGGGGGCCGCAGGCGGGTTCCGGGGGTTTGAATCCCCGCAGGGACGCGACGCAGAGACGGTGAGTGGAACAACAACAACCTGATTGATTCGTGTTGAGCTTTAATGTGAACTCGCGTTGTTTCAAACACGCACATCGTGTTAGCACACACGCACGCTAACGTCACTACGCGGTTTTTACGCAGGATTCTTTGTTTTAATCACAGTTAGCGTTATGTTCACGTACGTGTTAGCTAGCGACATGTAGCCACCGCGGCTAATGCCCCGTTCATCACAATTCGTAGTTTCGCATTAAAACCCCGCAGGAAACGCGTGTGGACGCAAACCAGCTAGCTAGCTAACGTGTGAGTTAGCTTGTTCACGGGTCTGAGAACAGTTGACGTGGTGTCTGAATGTGAAACCACGTGACTCGTCTCGTTCTGTTTCACTCAATGTTTGATCTGTAGAAACGTGCACGTTGTGTTTGTGTAAACTGTGTAATGCTGTTAGCTCCCACAGCTAGCATCCGGCTAACACGCGTGACAGGTTCGATTCTTCTTTGTCCACACGTTGTCTTTAACCTGCTCACTTTGTCCTCAGCGGGTCTGAGATCCGTTGGTTCTGCTGTGGAACTGCGTGTCACACATATACTGTGTTTAAAACCACTGCTCACCATCTGATCCCGAGTCAGCTGGGTTTCAGATCCCATCTGCGCGGTTCCATTGGTCAGAAGTTCCCACACTTGATTGTGATTGGTGCAGAGGCGGCGTCATCCAATGGTTGCGTTCGCGTCCATGCAGGAAGTTAAATATGCGCATCAAAAACACACAGTCAACCGGAAGCAGTAAATCAAACACACACAGAAACACACACACACCAGTCAACAGGAAGCAGTAAATCAAACACACACAGAAACACAGTCAACAGGAAGCAGTAAATCAAACACACACAGAAACACACACACACACACAGTCAACAGGAAGCAGTAAATCAAACACACGCACAGTCAACAGGAAGCAGTAAATCAAACACACACAGTCAACCGGAAGCAGTAAATCAAACACACACAGTCAGGAGGAAGCAGTGAATCAAACACACACACAGTCAACAGGAAGCAGTAAATCAAACACACACAGTCAACAGGAAGCAGTAAATCAAACACACACAGAAACACACGCACAGTCAACAGGAAGCAGTAAATCAAACACACGCACAGTCAACAGGAAGCAGTAAATCAAACACACACAGAAACACACGCACAGTCAACAGGAAGCAGTAAATCAAACACATGCACAGTCAACAGGAAGCAGTAAATCAAACACACACAGAAACACACACACAGTCAACAGCAAGCAGTGAATCAAACACACACAGTCAACAGGAAGCAGTGAATCAAACACACACAGAAACACACGCACAGTCAACAGGAAGCAGTAAATCAAACACATGCACAGTCAACAGGAAGCAGTAAATCAAACACACACAGAAACACACACACAGTCAACAGCAAGCAGTGAATCAAACACACACAGTCAACAGGAAGCAGTGAATCAAACACACACAGTAAACAGGAAGCAGTAAATCAAACACACACAGTAAACAGGAAGCAGTGAATCAAACACACACAGTCAACAGGAAGCAGTAAATCAAACACACACAGTCAACAGGAAGCAGTGAATCAAACACACACAGTAAACAGGAAGCAGTAAATCAAACACACACAGTCAACAGGAAGCAGTGAATTAAACACACAGTAAACAGGAAGCAGTAAATCAAACACACAGTCAACAGGAAGCAGTGAATCAAATTCACACAGTCAACAGGAAGTACTGAATCAAACACACACAGTCAACAGGAAGTACTGAATCAAACACACACAGTCAACAGGAAGCAGTGAATCAAACACACACAGTCAACAGGAAGCAGTAAATCAAACACACACAGTCAACAGGAAGCAGTGAATCAAACACACACAGTCAACAGGAAGCAGTGAATCAGACACACACAGTCAACAGGAAGCAGTTAATCATACACACAGTCAACAGGAAGCAGTGAATCCGACACACACAGTAAACAGGAAGCAGTAAATCAAACACACACAGTCAACAGGAAGCAGTGAATCAAACACACACAGTAAACAGGAAGCAGTGAATCAAACACACACAGTAAACAGGAAGCAGTGAATCCGACACACACAGTAAACAGGAAGCAGTAAATCAAACACACACAGTCAACAGGAAGCAGTGAATTAAACACACACAGTCAACAGGAAGCAGTAAATCAAACACACACAGTCAACAGGAAGCAGTGAATTAAACACACAGTAAACAGGAAGCAGTAAATCAAACACACACAGTCAATAGGAAGCAGTGAATCAAACACACACAGTAAACAGGAAGCAGTGAATCAAACACACACAGTAAACAGGAAGCAGTAAATCAAACACACACACAGTCAACAGGAAGCAGTGAATCAAACACACACAGTAAACAGGAAGCAGTAAATCAAACACACACAGTCAACAGGAAGCAGTGAATTAAACACACACAGTCAACAGGAAGCAGTGAATCAAACACACACAGTAAACAGGAAGCAGTAAATCAAACACACAGTCAACAGGAAGCAGTGAATCAAATTCACACAGTCAACAGGAAGCAGTGAATCAAACACACACACAGTCAACAGGAAGCAGTGAATCAAACACACACAGTCAACAGGAAGCAGTAAATCAAACACACACAGTCAACAGGAAGCAGTGAATCAAACACACACAGTCAACAGGAAGCAGTGAATCAAACACACACAGTCAACAGGAAGCAGTGAATCAAACACACACAGTAAACAGGAAGCAGTGAATCAAACACACACAGTAAACAGGAAGCAGTGAATTAAACACACAGTAAACAGGAAGCAGTAAATCAAACACACACAGTCAACAGGAAGCAGTGAATCAAATTCACACAGTCAACAGGAAGTACTGAATCAAACACACACAGTCAACAGGAAGCAGTGAATCAAACACACACAGTAAACAGGAAGCAGTAAATCAAACACACACAGTCAACAGGAAGCAGTTAATCATACACACAGTCAACAGGAAGCAGTGAATCCGACACACACAGTAAACAGGAAGCAGTGAATCAAACACACACAGTAAACAGGAAGCAGTGAATCAAACACACACAGTAAACAGGAAGCAGTGAATCAAACACACACAGTAAACAGGAAGCAGTGAATCAAACACACACAGGAAGCAGTGAATCAAACACACAGTAAACAGGAAGCAGTGAATCAAACACACACAGTAAACAGGAAGCAGTGAATCAAACACACACAGTAAACAGGAAGCAGTGAATCAAACACACACAGTAAACAGGAAGCAGTGAATCAAACACACACAGTAAACAGGAAGCAGTGAATCAAACACACACAGTAAACAGGAAGTAGTAACTTTGGGGCTACTCCTGCTTTCAGAGGTGTTTCTGGTGTCGTACACAACAAAACCTTTATCTTCATGTCTGAAGAGTGGGATAAGCATTATTTTTTGAACGCTCACACTTGCTAAGTGCTCAATGCTTCTGTGTTTCCTCGCATGTTCTGTTACCTGTATCAGGAATGTGGTTTCAAAGCCACAGAAGAAGATCAGTGTTTTGTTTCTGTCTGTAATGTAGATGTATTTGTATCTTTGCAGCACTGTGCACCGTGTTGGGAGATGGCCGTGAATGTAGCAGTGAATGTAGCAGTGAATGCTGCAGTGAATGCAGCAGTGAATGAGAGTTCATATAACCGCTATGAGCTGCTGGCGTGGCTCAACGACACGTTACAGACACGCTTCACCAAGGTGGAGCAGTTATGCACAGGTAGGTCGGCACGCAGATGTGAGTCTGAGGGTCTGAGGTGGGCTGAGGCTTCATGGCCTCGCTCTTCACACATCTCACAACGTTTGCTCAGAAGACTCTGACATTCACCAATGTTTCATATCTGGGTTCTTATAAGAACAGAATCTACACTGAAGAGAACTCTCACACACACTGACAACGGAAATGCTTCTGTAAAATAATCAGTCATTGAATTTTTACTTTGATCTCTACAGTTGTATAATATGATTTAAATTACCATAATATTTAGCAATTTTTTTTGTTTAGACGAAGACTGACAAATTTTAGTGCACATAATTTTTTTTAAATTCATGAAATTGTACAGCATCGTTGTAGCATACTGGTAACACAATGCCTGTGTGTCTGTATCCAGGTGCAGCGTACTGCCAGCTGATGGACTTGTTGTTTCCTGGGTCTCTGGATCTTTCCAGGGTTCGGTTCCAAAGCAACGATCAGGTGGATTCGATCCACAACTTCACTTTAATGCAAGCTGCATTCAGAAAAGCTGGAGTCTTACGAGTAAGTTTCTCTCAATATAAAAGTGATCAGTGCACTGAGGGTTTTTATGTTCTATGTTCATTGTAAAACAAAATAAGCATCAATGCACCATTATCTCAATTATTTATATTAGAATTAACTTTGTAAATACACCATTGGTTATAGACCTGATAACTTTCTTTGGGTCTTTGCACAATGTTTTGTGACTTGTTTCATGATGTGAGAGGTCATTCTTTCCAAGTAGAGGTTTGTGAGGTTTCTCTGTGTTCTCCTCTGTCTCTGCAGTTCATCCCCGAGGAGGCGCTGATGAAGAGGAACTCCACGGTGGCTCTGACCTTCCTCCAGTGGTTTAAGCTGTTTTTTGATAAGAACAACAAAGGCCGGGAGTATCACCCCCTGGAGGCCAGAGGAGGACAGAGCATGGCTTCTGCTGACTCAGGTGGGAGCAGTGGATATCCATAGATAAATACTGTGGCATTAATCAACAAGACTGAGGAGGCTCACCATGCTGTCATGGTTTCCATGTGTGTTTAGATCCCACTCAGTGTCGTTTTCTTCCCCTTACAGAAGATGTTTCCTCCAAGACTCCTCGTCGGAAAAAGGGGATCATTCTGAAGATGGGAAGGAAAAAAGTGAAAGAACCAAGAAAAAAGAAACCAGGAAACAATCGAAACAGGTCTGCAGAAGAAGTGGTGTTGATATCTGACGATGATGATTTGATGATGGATGTGACGAAGGAGCAGAACTCAGACATAATGTTGAAACTAGAGAAAGAACCGTTTGCACAGGAGAAGGAGCGAGTGGAGCAAACAGAAGCAGTGGAGGTCAAGAGAAGTGAAGAAACAAGTTTCATCAGGAAAGACTCACGTGAGACTCTGGACTCAAATTCAACCTTCAGCACAAGAACACACTCTAATATATCTGGTCCTTCGCTTTCTGCCATCTTAAAACCGGCCCACCCAGAAGACGCCATCCAGGCCTGCTCCCTCACGCCCTTCTGCCTCTACCTGTACATGGGGGTAGAGCTGGATGCAGGACAAAGCACCAGCGTCGTCCTGATTGGATATTTAGATCAGAGCTCGGGGGTCCGTGTGGTCAGGCTGCTGTGCACTCTGCAGATGAGTGTGGATGCTGCTGATCCACACACATCCGTGGATATGGACGTGGACCCAGATGCAGTGCGGTCTGATTCACAGCTTCTGCTTGACACGCTGAAGAGGTCCAACCTCTGTCTGTCCAACCTGGCTGTGTTTTACTGTGACGCTCCGGACCTCCAGCTGAGCCGGGTGCTGGTGTCCGAGCTGCAGAACCACAGCCCGGGGTTGGTGTCGCTCTGCGGCCTCCCTGGCATCGCAGGAAGAGCCTGCGAGGCCGCGCTCTGTGCTTCCTTTGAGTACGTGGTGGACTTTGTTAGACACATCCACCACCACTGCTCCACCCACCCCTCTGTTAATGACAGTCTGAAGGAGCTGTTTGCTGGTTACAACCCATCGCAGCCCGTCTCTGACCAGGGTTTGGTTTTTATCCGCACTGTGGGGAACATGGTCGGCAGCTGGACGGATTTGGTGAAGCATTTTGATTCATTGAGGGGAACAGCGGAGATTGACCGGATCAGAACCCAGCTGATGGATAAAAAGGTCATACTGCACTTCATCTTCCTCTGCCAGTCTCTGGCGCCCCTGCGGTCTATGGACGGAGTGCAGCTGAAAGGTGAAGCAGACGTCGTGGCAGAGCTGCGGCTGACCTCTGCTTTGATTCAGTTCTATTCAGCCACCATTTTCTGTTCCTTCAGGGCTAAGAGCTTTGTCAGGAGACCCGACCTTTACCTCCTCCACAGTGAGGGGGACCTGCTCCCCACATCAGAGATGAAGCTAGGCTCCAATGCGATGAGCTACATGTCGGCCACTGCTAACGTGGACCTTGGGGAACAGGAGAGGAGCGACTTCCTGAAGGCTGCAGTGACTTTCTATAAAGAACTGCTCCGGAGCATAGGGCTGAGTGTTCCTCTGCAGCTTGGACGAGTGACCCTGAGGGATATCAACACAGTGCTGAACCACCCAGAGAATATTCATGTAAGGTTCATTTCTTTTGTCAGTTTCAGTTCAGAGTTTGAACCAGCACCAGTCAGATGTTCACTCCGGCCTTGTTTGGTTCAGACCTTCAGACTTTTCTGTTTAATCCAAACTAGAGGTGGGAAAGGTTCCTCAGACCGATCGGTCTGGATCTGGAAAATACGTACTTTTGTGTTTATATTCTATTTTCTTTCTTTAATTTTCTTAATTCAGGTTCCATATATTTGGCAGTATTTGTGTTTTCTTTTATGAATGATAAAGTTTATAGTTTAACTGTTATAACCTCAGTGACCTTTTCTCTGTCATAGGGGTTTGATAATAATACGTTTTGATATCTGTGTTTTCTCTTCAGTATAATCAGTTGTCCCGAGTTGGGGTGTCGGAGTTGGGGGTTCAGCTGGGTCTGTGTAAAGCCGGGTCTCCAGAGACGGATCAGCTGTCACTGGACTACCTCGGTGTCATCAAGACGCTGAGGGACGAGCAGACGAGCACAGGACGGTATCACTGGACCAAGGTAAACAGAGTGTATGCAGGTTTCTGAATTGATTCTGAATGAAATGTTGTGTTTGATATGAAATATCAATGGAAGAACTCCCTGTGTGGACAGATGTTGAGCAGCACGAGCCCGGGTTCCACTCTGCACAGACTCCTCCTGACGCTCCTGGCTCTGCCCGGCTCGCTGAGCAGGAAACAGGTGTTTTCTCAGGTGAGTGTTAAAAGCTGAGATTATGTTATTCATGGTCCACAGAGGATGAATCCTCCCGAACCTTTCTCTAATACCTCCTGACATGTTCTATAAAATATCTGCTATCTAACTATTGGCTGGATTATCACGAAAACTTGTTTTACACGTTCATGTTTTTCTCACAATAATCATTTTGTTGGGCCCATGAGTTTTTCTTCTCTAGCGCCACCAGCTGTTGAGCGTGTGCATCGCTTTGTGTCTTTTGACTAAAACACTAATGACCTTCCATCAGCACAACATCAGCCTCAGTCAGACCTGGTGTTAAATGTTAGATAGGAAGTGTTAGCATGCTACCATATGATACAGAGCCCTGGGTCTGTTCTCCTGTCTCAAGGCGTTCGACGGCCCCAAGAACCCCCCCGAGCCTCAACCAGGGAGGGGGACCCGCCGCAGGAAGCTTGCCATCCCGTGGGGCTGTGGCAGCATGAATAAAGAAGAGGAGGATGATGAGAGTTCATCTGATGATGGTTTCAGTTCTGTGCCCAAACACAAACGAATGACTTCCAAACACTTGAGTTGTCTGGAGGAGTCGGAGCACACCGATAACTCCTCTGGTAAGACCTTCAGGGGCCGGGTACAAGAGCCCGGACTTTATCACACAAGTTAGAGTTATTATCCAGCTGCATCTACCACAGCAGCACTTCTACATGTTGATGCTAATAATGATCAACGTGAATGTCTTTTTGTTTTTATCAGATGTGGTTGAAGTCAGCGAGAAATCCAAACTACCTCAGATCAGAAGGCTAATAAAGGCAGAGGGTAAGACATTAAGAAGATACTGATCATCTACACTTAGTCAGGTGTGGCTTTCAGTCAGGAACTGATCTCCAGTCAGTTGTTCACATGTTCCTGTTGGAGTGAACGAGTCCGACCCGACAACCTCCTGCTGCTGCTTCACTTTGCTTTCAGAAACACAAACTAGACAAAGTGTCGGACAACTTTTTCCAGAATTCATGTCTGAAAACCT
Source organism: Pseudopleuronectes americanus (assembly GCA_038501795.1). NCBI lineage: Eukaryota > Metazoa > Chordata > Actinopteri > Pleuronectiformes > Pleuronectidae > Pseudopleuronectes > Pseudopleuronectes americanus. The sequence goes on along the minus strand of JBAMIH010000092.1, from coordinate 66,775 downwards.
TTATTGAGCAGAGTCAGTGCAGTTGTCCGTTTGTGGCTTAGATGACGTTTCTATATTATTATTAATGAAGTGAACCAGTTGAACCCAAAGGTTTCCCATTCTTTGTCTTGCCACTGGATTTTATTGTAAAACTCTTGAATCCATATTTCAGTTTTAAGTTGTTACTGTTTTTCAGCCGAACCAAGTCCACAGGCAGAGATCTTCCACGTCTTGGACAGCAGTGATGATGAAGATGAAGAAGAGGTTTCAGGAAGCAAACCCCCCAAATCAGCAGGATTCCTGGTGAGGTCAAACGACAAGCGAAGCCTGTTGTTAGAGGCTGGGTAAAACTGTTCCTGTATTAAACTCATGAATCAGTCAAGAGAGACACGTTTTAAGAATATAAATATATATATATCTCTAAAGTGTGAAGAACTATCAGTAGTTATTCTTAAGCATGTGTTATGTGTTGTACAGGACTCGAACAGGCCCCTGGTCTGGGGTATGGTGGAGGGATATGATCCCTGGCCGGGGATCCTGGTGTCCTGTGCATCAGAGAAGCTGCTTCCAGGGACGAGCACGGTGGAGTGGCTGGGACAGAAGATGTCCTCACGAGTGAGTCACGTGTGTGAGGTCATGACGTTTGGCACAAATGTAGAATCTGAGTTAGAATCTGAGTTTGAATCCGAGTTTATTCAGATAATGCAGCCTCATCTACACAGAGACAGCAGAGCAGTACTAAGCTAACAACACTATTAACTGTTCACAGTTTCCCCTCCTGCTTTTTAACGGGTAGAACATCCTCTGCTTTCCCATCGACGACCACCTGCTGAGTAACTGATCCTTAAAAGATGTGTATTCTTTTTATTCTGACTCCTCTTTTTCGGCACTGATCCCAGGTCAGTTTGCGGACTCTGAAGCCGTTTGCTGCCTTTGGAGAGTACTTCTGTTCCAGCTCCTTCGCCACACACGCCACCTACAAAGAAGCCATTTTCCTGTCCCTGGAGGTTTGTGTGTCTCTGCTTTCTGATAGAAACCACCTGGGGTAGTGCTGGGACTCTGGTCCTCAGATAAACCACAGATAAAGTCCATGGACAGATGCACCTGCTTGTGACCTGAGGGATATGAACTGACTCTGCTCCTTGTCTGTCAGGAGGCAGCTCTTCGCTGTAAGAAGCGTTTCCCTGCTGCGCCCGAGGACCGGGACCTGCTGCTGATGCAGATGTTAGACTGGGCCTTCGCAGGCTTTCTACCCACAGGACCGGACGGGTTCAAACTAATGGCTTCTGTAAATGGTACGATCATCTGAGTGACAGCCCAGATAGATGAACTGTGTTATTTACCAATATATAACTTGTTGATAATCTCAGAAATGAAGCTGCTTTGCTGGATTCAGTCATTGTGATTTCCCCCGGAGCTTCAGTTTAAGAAATGAAGGACTTTGCTCTGATATAATCATCATTCAAAACCTAGTAAAATGAATATAAGTGTTGCTTTAGTTGTAGTCCACTGTTTACATATTGAACAGTTTAATAAAGAGTGTGTTTGAGGACAGATTTAGAACATGTTTATACCAAGCTGGGGATGTTGAGGCCACAGTTTTATGCGATTTATCAGAAATGATGTTTATTAGAGGCTTCTACATTAGTTTTGAATGATGGAGACATATGGTGTGAACCATATAACTTTCTGTCACTCAGGATGTTTCAAGGCTGGAGTTCTAGTTTTATTACAGACGTCAGACAGAAGAAGGAGCATGTCTGCACAGAAACAAGTGTAAATGAAGTCAGATAATAATCTGCATCCTATCAATGGACTTCTATGCATTGCACATATGTTGGTAAGTATTCTGTACTGTTTTGAAATGCTATGGTTTTATGTTCTCCTGTCCTCTGTCCAGGTGATGGTGAAATAACCAACCGGCCAAGGGCGAAGAAGAAGCTCTTCCCAGTAGCCTCCTGCTCTCCTCACCCCTCAGACTCCTGCTCTCCCCCGAGTGTCCTGAGCCCGGAGACGAGAGAAGTGCCTGCGTCTCTGAACACACTGTCGGGGGAGCAAGGAGTGGATTCTGTGAGGAAAAGCACCAGAGGACGAGTGAAGAAGAAGGGATCCAGAGGAGGAGGGGAGGCAGCGAGACCGGACAGGGGAGGATGGGACGGAGAGAAAGATGAGAGGGGGGGAGTGGGGGCGAAGCCGAGAAGACGGAGGGGGAGACGGAGGGGGAGACGGAGGGGACACAGGAAGAAGAGCAGATTGTCCAGTGGGTTGGATGACGACCCCTCGCTGAACTATGTGCCCGGCAAGAGGCGGAGCTACATCAAAACCAACAAGGTCAACGACGTCACCAGCGTCTACACCCAGCCGGACCAGCAGCTCCGAGGTGTGTGTGCGTGTGTGTGCGTGCGTGTGTGTGTGCGTGCGTGTGTGTGTGTGCGTGCGTGCATGCGTGCGTGTCTCACTCAAAGGTCAAGTAGTTTTTGATGAGTCCTTCAGACACATGATGTAAAACAGGATCATAACTTCTATCTCTGATATCGATGTTCTTTTGTTTGCAGAGGAATTAATTCGTCGGGTCACAGACTTGAAACTGGACATCGAAGGTGAGTAATGAACTGTTCCTGTTTATTCCTCTAAATCATTTAGCTGTGTTACAGTCCTGTTTAGACCCATGTTTGTTTCTGTGTGTGTCTGCAGGCTTGTGTTTGTGCTGTGGATCCGACAGCGTGGTGATGTCCCACCCTCTGTTTAAAGGAAGCCTCTGTTTAGAGTGTAAAGTAAGGAACATGAACATCTCTTCTGACTCAGTAAATCCTCCTCCTCACAGTTCACTGTGGATCAAACGGTCCGAACTGAAGCTCCTTGCTGTCCCTCTCCTCTGGCGCCCCCTAGTGGATGTTCTCGTGTCGTCTGTCCAGCACATTGTGTGGAACATCATATCTCAAGAACACTTTACACGTGGTGGAGACACATTCACTTAGATCCACGGATGAACTGATCAGACTGTGGAGGTCAAAGGTCATTGTGACCCCCTCTCCTGAACTCAAACATCTGAATTCTGCTTTAAGGGGATTTCTTCACATTCGGTATAAACGTGAGCTGAGACCTCATTTAACCCATTTCATCCTCCAGTACATGTTCAGGACATCTGGGTACACAGGTTCACTAAGACTCATGGATGAACTGATGGGGTTTGGAAGGTCAAGGTCATGGGATCGGCCTTCAGGGAGTCTCCGCTCATTTTGACCAGTTGTCACCTGGACTGTGACAAACCGTGTGCCCTCTTCAGTCCGAGTCAGAACCTCCATGTTGCTGGAACACACAGTCAATGAGTTTCTTAACCTCTGATCCATGTCTCCACAGCTCAACTTCACAGAAACTCTTCATCGGTACGATGAAGACGGATATCAGTCGTACTGCACCATCTGCTGCTACGGCCTGGAGGTGATCCTGTGTGGCAACGACAGCTGCTGCAGGTCGGTGTGTCCGCCCCTCACCACTTTAACCTGCTCTACAGATGTTTAGAATGGAGTGTAGAGTCCAGATGTCTTGCTCTGCACCCTCAGGTCTTTCTGCGCTGACTGTCTGAACGTCCTCGTCGGCCCGGAGACCTTTGAGTCACTGAAGCATCAGGACCCGTGGATCTGCTTCCTGTGTCAGCCGCACCGGGCCCACGGCGCCCTGATGCCCAGGGAGGACTGGAGCATCCGGGTCCAGGAGGTCTTCGCCAACAACAGCGCCATGGCCTTCGTGAGTGCTCCTCACATCGTGACCCTGTCTATACCACATACGTTTAAATATGTTTTACAATTTCACTTGTAGCATTCACCATAAAAGTCTGAAGAACTCCTCTGCACTCTGCAATGATGGGATCATTTGTTCATGATTTACATTCTTAGTGATTCTTTAAGAATTTCCCTTTGGGATTCGACTTCAAGTTACTTTCATCATGAATTAGTTTCTAGATTCATTGTTTTTCCTGTAAATCATCAGAAATGAGTGAAATCTAAAGTTGGTTATTAATTGATCAATTAATCAGTTCTTTATCAACCAGGACGTCAGGACTCTTTCATTTCAGTGTTTGTATCGTAGCTTCAGTCTTATACTGAATAAAACTTTTAACTATTAACTATTTAACTATTTTTCATATTCTATTTAAATTAAAAGTTACATTTCAGACATTCTGCATTAAATTTGACTTTGTAGCCAAACATATGTTGAACGTTGGACTTAAAAAAAAACATATTTAAAATAAACTTATTTGTAAAGGCAAATTAAAGTACAGATGCTTCATAACTTTAAATATCTAGAATATTGTATAAATAAGCACCTTCTGAACAGAATAACCATAAAACAACTAATATCATAACAAATATTAACACTTGAATTTTTAAACATGAGCTTAACTTTATCTTCCATTAATAAATGATGACAGAGACTCAGTTGTCACTTTGTGTTTCCTTGTGTAGGAGCCGCACCGGGTTTACCCGTCCATCCCCGCCAACCTGCGCCGGCCCCTCCGAGTGCTGTCGCTGTTCGATGGCATCGCCACAGGTGAGCCAGAGTCTGGAGCCTTGTGACCTCTGACCTCTGACCTCTGACCTGCTCTGACAGAAATGTGTTAGAACCTCAGAGTGTAAACCTGTTGGTTTCTCTTCAGGTTTGCTGGTGCTGAAGGAACTCGGCTTTAAAGTGGAGAAATACTTTGCCTCAGAGATCTGTGAAGACTCCATCGCTGTGGCCGCCGTCAACCACCATGCCAAGATCATCCATGTGGGTGACGCCCGTTTCATCACCATGGAGCGTGTATGTACACACACACACACACACATACACTGCTGTATGCATCACATCCCTACACACAGGTATTAATGTTGATATTCAAAGTTTCTTTGTGTTTGAAATTGTGCTTTTCACTCACATGATATGAACAATAGTAACCTCTTGTTCTCTGGACGTGCAGCTGGAGCAGTGGGGTCAGTTTGATCTGCTGATCGGTGGCAGCCCCTGTAACGACCTCTCCATCGTCAACCCCATCAGAAAAGGACTTTATGGTACGAAGCTGTTGGAATCTGATCAATTAGTTATAATAAAAACAAACCCTGATTCCATCTGGATGCTGCTTTCTCATGTGGACCTTCTGGTTGAAGTGAATCATGTGTAAACCTTCTCTTCTCTGTTCCCCTGGTCCCTCCTGCAGAGGGCTCCGGACGCTTGTTCTTTGACTACTTCCGCATCCTGCAGCTGCTGAAGCCCAAAGACGAAGACCCGCGGCCGTTCTTCTGGCTGTTTGAGAACGTGGTCTTCATGAACTCCCACGACAAACTCAACATCTGCCGCTTCCTCGAGGTTCGTCCTCTCCCCCCCCCATGTCCTTGTTGCCCTGCTGGTTGGACAGAATGACTGACTAACAGAGAGCTTCCTCTCATCTGATGTGTTGACAGTGCAACCCGGTGCGGGTGGATGCAGTCCATGTCAGCCCGGCCCACAGAGCTCGTCACTTCTGGGGAAACATCCCGGGGATGAGCAGGTCGGAGAATGGTTTCATTATGAAGTAGAGCTGTTAAATCACTGACTGTAGCAGCTGTAGTAAAACTAGAGTGTCATACAAGTAGCAGCACCACACTTTGATGTGCATGGTGCTAAGTCTGGGAGATAACCTGTATGTGCTGCTTCTCCCCCGTCAGGCCCATCGCTGCGTCTCAGAGCGACAGGCTGAGTCTCCAGGACTGTTTGGAGGTCGGCAGAGAAGCCAGGGTCAGTCTCCAGTGTTCTTCTGCTTCTTTGTCACCTACCATCCGACCCTAACCCATTTGTCCTCTTCTGGATACCGTTTGATTTCAGGTCACTAAGGTGAGGACGATCACCACCAACTCCAACTCTCTGAAGCAGGGAAAAGGTGTGAGTCTGCTGCCTGTCCTCCACAACGGCAAAGAGGACACCCTCTGGATCACTGAACTGGAGAAGTAGGTGTTCGTACAGTGGGACTAGGAGGGTGTGGCTGTGCTAAAGCTAGTAAATGCTAAGCTATCGTCAACAAAGACTTTGACCACAAACAAGCAAATTCATTCTCATGAAGTGATGGTGTCACCATGATGGTGATGTGCACGTGAAGTTGTCCATGTAATTAATACCTCTAAAAGAACCATGTCCTAGAAGTCCTTTAACTATAGCTAGATAGAACCAATTACTGGTGTATGAAATAAGGCCGGTAACACGTCACCCGACTTATAGAATGAAATCCTTTGGGTTCTAGCTCACCCTCACCTCTTCCTTCATCTGTCTCCAGGATCTTTGGTTTCCCCAAACACTACACCGACGTGCGCAACATGAGCCGGCAGGAGAGGCAGAAGGTGCTGGGGAAGTCCTGGAGCGTCCCCGTCATCCGCCACCTCTTCGCTCCCCTCAAAGACTACTTCACCTGTGAGGAGCTCTTGAACCCATCCACCTTCCAGTCCTCCACCGCCCAGTCCGCCACCTTCCAGTCCTCCACCGCCCAGTCCTCCACCTTCCAGTCCGCCACCGCCCAGTCCTCCACCTTCAGTCCTCCACCTTCCAGTCCTCCACCTTCCAGTCCGCCACCTTCCAGTCCGCCACCTCCGAGTACTCCCGACTCTGAGTACTCTGTCTCCAGTCCTCCACCGCCCAGTCCTCCACCGCCCAGTCCTCCACCGCCCAGTCCTCCACCTTCCAGTCCTCCACCGCCCAGTCCTCCACCGCCCAGTCCTCCACCGCCCAGTCCTCCACCGCCCAGTCCTCCACCTTCCAGTCCTCCACCGCCCAGTCCTCCACCGCCCAGTCCTCCACCTTCCAGTCCTCCACCGCCCAGTCCTCCACCTTACAGTCCGGCACCTCCGAGTACTCCGACTCCGACTACTCCGTCTCCGAGTACTCCCCCTCCTAGTCCTCATACTCCCAGTCCTCATACTCCCAGTCCTCCACCGCCCAGTCCTCCATCGCCCAGTCCGCCACCTTCCAGTCCGGCACCTCCGAGTACTCCGACTCCGACTACTCCGTCTCCGAGTCCTCCCCCTCCTAGTCCTCATACTCCCAGTCCTCATACTCCCAGTCCTCATACTCCCAGTCCTCCACCGCCCAGTCCTCCACCTTACAGTCCGGCACCTCCGAGTACTCCCCCTCCTAGTCCTCCATCTCCCAGTCCTCATACTCCAAGTCCTCCACCGCCCACCGCCCAGTGTGTGTGTGTGTGTGTGTGTGTGTGTGTGTGTGTCAGCTCACAAACAGGCTCTTTGTGTGTCTGCTGTTCCCTCAGGCTCCTGCATCACGTCACACATGTAGTCTCGGCTCATCAGCCTCTTTGTGTTGGATCCAAAAGAATCCAACACAAAGTTCATGTGATTTCCTCTGAGCCCGTTGGGTCCAAAACCATCTTCATTGTTGTATAGTCAGTTATAACCTGAATATTATGAGATTATAAATGTGTCTACATTGGGCATATTAATGTTTTTAACAATTTTTAAGAGGTTAGGGTTTTATATTCACTGCTGCTGCATTTGAATTGTTCTGTAAATAGGTTGATTTGCAAAGAGTGAATCATTTAAAAAAAAACTGATTTGTCCATTTCTGGAACCAAAACTAACCAAATTGTCAATGTTGATTTTTATTTGTCGGTCTTTGTTATTTCAGCTTTAATTTGAAAGAGACAAACAGTAAATGTTGCAAAAAGAGTCAAAAAACTTATTATTGATTACTCATTTATTGTGTCAATAGTATTATTATTATTATTACTATTATATGACAATGAAATACATATAATTCACTTTTATCAAATCATCCAAAACCCAAAATATGAATTATTTTTTGTATAGCTTAAATCCTCATTGCAGTTTTAGTAAAAGAGCTGTAAAGTAATAGAGAATAACCTTGATTATATAATATATAAATAGTAAATAGCAAACAACTGAATTAACTCAATATTTGATTATTCTTTGTTTCCATCGCTGCTTACTTTCATTGTGACTGTTATGTCGCGTGTGCTGCCACTAAATGACAAATTGTTGAATTTGATATTACATTTTTATTATTTGAATCTCTTGTGGGTGAGGGTAGTGAAACATCTGAATCTCTGCTCTGCACTACATACTATTAATGTGTTGTTTTTACATGTATGACTGTTTGAATATAGAATGTTTTTAATTGTATATTTCTTGTTGTGTTGAAAGGATCAATGCAAGACAAAACAATAAAAACAAATTGTGAACTTTATTTCACTTGTTATTTCCTGATCTGTTGTAAAGGTCTTGCATTGTCACATTTTATTTTATTGTATTAAATTTTGATTTGTCACATTGCATTGAGCTGTAGTTCATATCTGAATATGAACTTTCACAAATCCTTTTATTCCACTTTCTTGTCGTCACGTTGAGCAGGGCGTGGCTGACGTCATGAGCCCGGTTCTTCCGCTGCCGGTGAAGAGGAACCGGAAGAGGAAGAGGAACCGGAAGAGCAACCAGCAGTCGCAGCATCAGAAGCAGCAGCTCCACCATCAGAGCCGCTAACGTCCTCCCAGCGCGCACTGGCTGTTTATGACTCGCAGCTCCACCAGAGAAACATCTTCGTGTCTGAGAGACGTGACCGTGAATCCTCCCCCGGTAAGTGCACCTGCTCCCCCGGGTAGTGCGGCTGCTCCCCCGGTCCCGTTACGGAGCTGGAATGCGAGGCGGCTAAGCTCTGCTAGCTAGCATGCTAACTCGCTAGCAGCGGACCGGGATGCGCCCTTTTGAGTCAGCGGGGGAACAGCGACGGTTCCTCGGGTGCAGCAGCCTCCGGTGGTCGTTGAGGAACCCGGAGAACCGGACTCTATCTTAAAGGCTGTAGCATGGGCAGCTAACTGAGGCTAGCGCGGTGCTGCGGGTTCAGGGCGGCGGCTTCATGACTCACGTTAGCCGGTGTGGAGCCAGCTACACGGGGCTGGTCCGCGCTCAGCGTCCGTCGCCATTAGGGCGCAACTGACAACTGGCCCTCAGCTGTCGAGCGGGCGCGTCAGTAGCCGCGGGTCAGTAGCCGCGTGCTGAGCTGCATGTCCCGGGAGCCGGGCTGCAGCGGACGGGGCTAGCTACAGCTAGCGGCGGCTAACGATAGCCTTCAGGCTCCTGGACGTGGCCTGTTGAGCTGCTGGGACTTTATCAACCTGGATGTTACCAGAGGCGAAAGGTCACTGGTTTCTGTTTCCACCAGTCACCAGTATCACACACTAACTACAGGACCGTGAACAGGATTCACCAGTAGATCTGATGGAACGTCTCCTGTCAACAGAGATGAACCAGTGAAATCATAAATCACTCAAAACAATTAGAAGTTATGTTTAAACTCGAGGTTTTATTTGAGAAGTTCACAGAGCTCACTGTCCAGAGATAAAACACTTTGTGAGTTTATTTCTAAAATCTGAACAACACACTTCATTGTTCTTCCAACATGATGAGGTGTGAGTTGATTTACTGTGGACATGGTTCCAAAGGACTGATGAATGGCTCTTGATGACATCATGCACATTAAGTGGACAGATATTTCTGAGTGTGATTTATTATGAAGTAATAACTGCCGTTGCTTCTCGTGAGGCTGCATGTTTCAGGCCTCGGTCCTGGCTCTTAACAAACCGGCCCCCTGCTGTGCTGGGAGAAGGTGTCTGGACTGGGTTTGCTGATACGACAGTGACTGGTGAAGCAGACCAACTGTCCTCTTGTCAATATTAATAACTCTTTATCTCTTCTGTCTCTTCCCTGGCAGCACGTGACCGACCATGGCTGTGAACGTGTACTCCACCTCAGTGACCAGCGACAACCTGAGTCGCCATGACATGCTGGTTTGGATCAATGAGTCTCTACAGATGAACCTCACCAAGATCGAAATGCTGTGCACAGGTGAGAACAGCATGACATGTTTTGATATATTATATTATACAGCTCCTTCTGCCTCTTTCTTAAGAGTCACATGATCACAACCTCGTCCAGCGTCGCCATGGTGCTGTCAGGGACTCGACCCTGTGTCAGGGACTCGACCCTGTGGCAGGGACTCGACCCTGGGTCAGGACCCATGAACCTGCTGACTCCTGAACAGAGCCCTGGTTTACAGGTGGTTCTGTTTTAGTGTTCAACAGGCCCAGACAGTGTCTCACCACCTGACTCATGACCTGCTGACACGTCACTACTGGGATCCACACCCAGCGTCCTGTGTGCTGGTGGTAACGTCTGAATCCTCAGATTCTTAGAGTGTGATTAGAAGGCCTGTCAGAGCCTTCAGTCCCAGGTGGACGGGAACATTAGTCAACTTCTGTTTCATCTGCAGTTGAAGAGTTCATATCAACATAGATTTGATGAAAGAAGATGAGCAGTCACCTTTTAGGAATCCACCAACGTTCAACACACAGGCCTCAGACTGGGTGATAAAACTTCTCTTTGGTAGAAATTTAAGACGATTTGATAGAACTCATCACATCCTTGTTTTGACAGACAACCCAAACAGCCAATGAGAAAAAGAATAGAACCGAACCTGTGGCTGTTAGAGCGACGCCCACATGAGGTCATGTGACGCAGCGAGCAGCAGCACAAGTTGATGTTTGGGTTCCTGCATCGACTCAGAGACTTAACATAAGGATTCATGTTTTCTGCCACATTCATTGAGTCAGTGTGAATCCTTCTAACCAGCTTCAGGTGTTTTCACTTCCTTGTTGCAGAAGAAGCGACGCCCAGTTTATCCAGGAACATTAATATAAATACAGAAGGTTGTTTTCTCCAGATCGCTCAGTTCTCCACAGGCCCTGTGAGGACTTGACTGTTTCATCATTTTGAAGAACTGAGGGTTTCATGGTCTGTCTCTGCCGCAGGTGGCGCCTACTGCCAGTTCATGGACATGCTGTTCCCCAACTCGGTGCCTCTGAAGAAAGTGAAGTTCGGTGCCAAGCTGGAACACGAATACATCCACAACTACAAGCTTCTGCAGGTCTCCTTCAAAAAGATGGGAGTTGACAAAGTACGTGATAACACAAAACTAATCTTCATATAGAATGAAATGTCAGCTTCTGCTCATCTCTGACGAAGGATGTCAAGATACCAAATGTTTAGTAGTCGTTAATGATTCCATGAGATGTCCCTGATTCTCAATACACACATAAATCCTCCTTTTTAAAGATCTGACCCCAGGTCAGTCTGGGAGCGAGGATGCTGCTGATCTGTGAGAAGAAGTCAGACGTCACGTCTTCCTCAGTTGAATTATTAATAACTTCACATTGTGTTGATGTTAACAGACGATAGAGGGGGGGGGGCTCACCTGGTTTCCTTTGCTCATGTAATTTATTCATAAGTCACTTCCTGTCAGTCGTTTGTTTTCACATGTGACTCTTGATGTTTGAAATCTGTCACACAGAAGAACATGTCGAGCACGTCAGTGTATTCATATTTACTCTGGGTTGTGATCCACTCATTGTGTGTTTGATGTGGACTTTGTGGTCTCACATGTAAGGTGTGTGTATTGTCAGTTTCCTGAGTTTGCTGAGTATTTGTTCAACCTCATGTTTTCATGTGTGTTTTATGGTCTGTATTTCTACACACTCATTGGTAGTTAGTCATTTTGTTCCCAGGTCAGTTTCTCTTTCACATGATTTGTATCCGGTTCAGAAACCTGCTGAGTGATGACACAGCTCTGTGATCCTCTGTAGTCTGATAGGATTTCAGGTTTCAACTCTACACACGTGTCTGACGTCCGTTCAACTCTGAGTTTTAGAGTTTAAAGTTTCTGGTTTCAGTTTGAGAACTCGGGTCACGTGCTTTAGTCTGGACGAGCAGAAACTGAGCTGGAAACGATGACTCAGCCACTCTCAGCCTGTTGCTGATTGGTTCTCTGCTCTTTCAGATCATTCCAGTGGACAAACTGGTGAAGGGGAAGTTCCAGGACAACTTTGAGTTCGTTCAGTGGTTTAAAAAGTTCTTTGATGCCAACTACGATGGGAAGGAATACGATCCAGTGGAGGCGAGGCAGGGCCAGGACGCCGTGTCCTCATCCAACACCGCCACGTCAGCGTTCAACAAACCCCCGAAGAAGGCCCTGAATCCAGGTGTGTGGTCAGGGAGTCTCGAAGTGATGATGCATGTTTGTGAAGCGTCCGTCTTTTCAACGATCTTCTGTCACGTGTCTCTTCAGCTCCTCAGAGGCCACCCGTCGCCAAGGTGGCGCCTAAGCTGGCTCCGGTGAGCGTGAGGAAGACGGCGATCGGAGGAGGCGATGAGGAGAGGACGGAGCTCCTGAACGAGGTGAGTGCTCCACTGCAAAGAAAAGAGAGCTTTCTAAATCCAGACCAGTCACTGGAGACATGAAGTCAAACGTAGAAACGAGAAGTAATGTGGAGTTTGTCCACAGCTGGAGATCCTGAGATCCACCTACTCGGACATGGAGAAGGAGAGAGACTTTTATTTTGGAAAGCTGCGGAACATAGAGCTGATCTGTCAGGAGAAGGAAGGCGAGAGCGACCCGACCCTGCAGAGGATCATCGACATCCTCTACGCCACAGACGTGAGTTCCTTCCATCCGGCTGGATTCCCTTTGTGAATAAAGCCTGTTGATGCTAATTTACTTTTTAAGATTGAGTTACATATTGTTTTAAATTTCAAACTGCAGCATATGAAGCAGTTCATAAACACATGTCTGTGAATGGCACCGAGCGTTGAGGTGTATTCCAGCGTGACCTCACTGAAGGACACGTCTCCACGCTGAGCTCTGAGCTTTAACAACCAGTCGGTGAACCTCAGTTTCCTCCTCAGTCAAATGAAGCTTTTTGTCCTGGTCAGTGAGAGAAGTCTTCTTTTTAAACCTCTGCACGAAGGTTTGATCAAATATAAAAATATATTTAAGATGTTTTGCTGATGAACATTTTGTTTGAATTTGAGGTCAGAAAACTAATAAAGTGCATCACCAGCTTTCTTTAGAATGTGAGGCTCTGTGACATGTGACGTGTTCCTGGTTCAGAAGCAGCTTGTTTACTGAGGCTCAAAGTCTTCACTGATTCTAGATCAGAAGAAACTCTGAATCATAAAGACCATAAGCTGGAGTATCAAACTGTCCTTGGTTTGAGAGCTGCTATCCGAGCAGAGGACCAGGTGATAAAGAGAAGGGAAGTCTTCAGCCGTTACTCTAATGACGTCGTAGGAAACTCCCACAATTCATTTAGTGTTTATTTTAAACTTACTATAAATACTGTAAGTATTTAGCATTTATATCTGTGTATAAATAAAATGGTTTTGTTGTTTCTGAAGAACAGTATTTTTGACATGGAGCAGAAGTAACAGAAAAAGAAGAATCCCTCTGTCCGACATGTTTCCTCCTTTCACTGCTGCAATGCATGATGGGATATATCGATTGTTTAGTGACCATGGCTTGAACCCTACTCCGCACCATGTGTCCTGTGGGATCCAACATATAGGATCTAAATAATTCACCAGGCTTCAGACAGCACTACTGGTGCAGGGATTAGTGAGGGAACATCTCATGTGTTGGAAACCTCAACTCGCTCAGTTGCTCTGGACGTTTTCCTGCTGGTTTCTCATGTTTAATGGGACAAGTTCCAGAAAACATCCAGAGCAACTGACTCAGACATTTGTTCTCACCTGCAGAGCGTGCAGAACCTTCAGAACATTTGAGGAACATGTCAGGATCATGTGAGGAACGTGTTCAGACTTCATTGCAGGTCTGAAAACAGCTTAAAACTCAAACCATATCAGATGAGCTGGATGATGAAGCATATCCAGGAAATCCTGGTTCTGCTGAACCGTCTCTGGTTCTCATCTGTCTCTCTCTCTTTCTCTCCCTCCTTCCCTCTCTCCCCTTCTATCCCCCCCCCCACTCCATAGGATGGCTTTGTGATACCTGATGCTGAGGAGTCAGAGGAGCCAGAGGAGTTTTAATGCTCCAGACTACAAGCAGCTGGTCTCTCGGACGCCCTGGTCTACAAACCAGATCCTTCCTCACGCCCTGTTTGGTTTTTATATCCGACACCAAACCTGATCTTGATTTGTGGCCCCTCATCTTCGCCACCTTCTTCTTTCCTGAACCCCAACCTGCCGGACGCCTTCCTCATCTTCAGCCCGTCGTACAGCTCCACCCCTTCTTCCACAGAAGGTCTCTGACCAGTTATCAACCATCGAGCCTCGGTCACTGCCACTGCTCCACACAGCGCCCCCCCGCCCTCCCCTGGAATCCCAACCTGCCCCGAACCAGATGGTGATTTACATATCTGGTTTTAGAAATATGGAAATCTGTGATCAACACAGTGATGTTCTGTGTGTGTCTGTGTGTGTGTGAGCGTGTGTTAGAACATTTGAAACAAATCCAACGTGACTCACTTCTGAAGACCCGGCTGTGGAGTCACAGACCACTTAGTCCCAGACGCACCCGAGTCTCCTCGTCACACAGGTTATTCATTTGGAGAATGATGAGGGGATGAAACCACATTCCCCAACAGAAGCTGAGTTTATTATCGTAGCATATATCCCAGCTGGTGGTGAATCCAGACGTCCAGTATCATTGGACGAGCAGATTTGCAGAAAGTTAAATGTAGAAGATATGAAGGGGGGGCTCGGGGTTCGGTCTGTGACCAGGCAGCAGTTGGGTTTTCAGCCTGTGATGAATTCTCTCCATGTTGATTTTTGTCGTGTTCATCTTCCAATGAGCTTTGGTAAATTGATTGTCCTGTTTCATCCCCTTGCCGTCTGGCAGAGTTCAGTTCCTTTGAGCAGCTGTTTTCTCCCGCTTCACATTTCACGCTTTGAAAACGTGTGATTCTTTCTACCAGGAAAGTGGCTTACTCCTCCGGGCGACCTGAGACCAGGTTCCTGAAGCTTAGCAGGCGTCGGCCCTTTTGATCTACACGCCAATGTTAGTAAGAAAGTGCTAAAATAAAGTTAGAGACTGCATGATTGTTTTCATATGTTTTTGTCTTTTTGGAAAAGTCTGTTTTAAGGAGAATGCACTGTTTGATACCAGTGGCCTTTGATCAGCCCCTTGCCCATAACACAAATCTGACTGGTTCCGCCCGGATGAGGTGGATCCAGAGCAGCCACCTGACGAACACTGTGAGCCGCTCGCCTCCTCAGGTCCATCACTGCAACGTCAACACAAAGTGTGATGGATCTGAACCTTCAACCTTCAGCTGCCGCTCTGAAGGCGTCCGCCTGTGTTTTCTACTTCCACTCCCTGATTCGCTTTTTTATTAATATTGTTTATTGTGGATCTGATTTGAGACCAGTTTTTGTAACATAATTTCTGACAAGTTTGTATCTGATTAGAAACAAACAAGAGTTGATTTCACGCAAACAGTTAAACACACAACTTTATCTTAATGGCCTTATTCATAAAGACTTTTTTCCAAAAGTAAATATTCTTTATAACTTTTTTTCCTTTCACTTTTCTGTGTCTGCTGTTCTGGGTAAATGTTTGTGCTGTTACAGTCGTATTTTTAAATGTGTTCTGAAATAAAGTAAGTTGGAGGTGATTGGTCGAAGGCTCGGATGTGTTGCCGCCGCAGAGCGCCTGTCTTCCACTGAAGGATCCAAGAGACAAATTCATATTCTGTCAAATTAAAGATCTTTGTCCAGTCAAACACGTTCGTCTTTGGATAAACACACAGACTGAAGGTGTTGTAGCTACTTGTTAGTTTCCTTCTCACCAACCAAACATCGTCTGGTTGAACTTTGTGTTTCAGTTGGACACGTCCTGGTTCTTCTAGTGTGTGACTGATGTTGGAGCTCGGTTGTTAGAATCTGACTCGTGACTCGGAGCTGACGGAGTTTCATCTTCACGTCTGATGAACAATGTCCCACTTGTGTTCTCTGTGGGGGTCTTTATTTTTTTTAGAAAATGCAGCATGAAAATAAGAGTGTAGTCGTTTGTTGTGGGAGCTCCTTCCTCGTCTCCTTCCTCGTCTCCTTCCTCCTTCACTCCTCTTCCTCAGTCATGTGACTCACTGCTGAGGAGCCGACCTGCTGCTCTGGTCCATGTTCACTCGTATTTTATTCTGAATGTTCTGAATATAAAAAGAAAACTGCTGAGAGTTCCAGACGTCTCCGGCTGCATCGAGCTCCATCACATCTTCATGAATCCTGATCTGATTTTTCAGCACATTTCAGGTTTTAGAAGAATCTCTTTTTTAGATTGTGCCTCAGCAGCTGAAAGTCAAAACTGAACACAGACGCAGCATAACTGCAAACTCTCAAAGGGATGAGCTGATTTTATCTAAAAGTTAATTTGTGGAAACTTAATATAATTTGAAACCTACTGATGTGCCCGAGTTTCTGAATCAATTTCGTTCTGCATTTAATCAATATTTTATTATCAATGAAATGTCAAAGATGTTTCTCATGTTTTTGTTTGACGATCAAAAGCTGAAACAAGGAAATGTCTCGTTTTGTTGGACAGTTAATAATCAACACAAGTGAACAGTTTACAGATCAGTTCAAGCTGCTGAATATTTACTATGAAAGTTGAAATGAATCTAAAGATCTGAAGGTTTTCTGAACTGGATAAAACAAGTTTGTTGGATTTGTTACTGCAGCAGCTCTCCTGGTTCAGGAAGCAGAGGATCATGGGTAATATTCAGCGCCATGACAGCTCAACACATTCATACACTTCTGTTTTACAGTTGAAAACCACTTCATCCCCACATGTGGCTGCAGGGGGCGCTGTTGCTCAGTAGCAGACACTGGTCAGCTGATGACTGACAACCAGCTGTAAAGTATTTTATATGTTGTCTCGACGGGTCAGTGATTGTGTGTTTTATTGTCAAAGTGTTAACGAACCTCATGAGTTCATTGTTGCCGTGGGATACGTTATCATCTTGAGGCCTTGACTCAAATTAGTGGTGACATCACTCTGACCTCTGACCTCTCCCCTGGTAGTGTCAGTGTGTTCACACATCTGAGTGACACCGACTCTATGATGTTTGTTAAAATCTGATTTACTCGATTTTCTGGAATAAAGTTTCGTACAAATAATAAAAATGAATTTCCTCGTCAACACAGAATCGTGTTTATTTACTGTTTCTTCTTCACTGAATCTCGTCTCCTTTAAAACCTTCAAACCACAGCTGTCAATCAAGAGATGCTTTAAAGATCATTGTAATTACATTGAAATAATAAACAAATAACTGAATTAAAAACAAATTATTAGTTTTAAAAGAATCTAAGTAAATCTCTTAATGGATTTGCCACATTTTTACTCTGTGTGTGTGTGTGTGTTTGTGTTTGTGTGTGTGTGTGTGTGTGTTACATGTTTGTTTTTTTAATACTTTATTTACAATTTTCAGATACATAACAAAATGTTGAAAAGACAGAATACAAGTTCACAAACAAAAACAGACTTTGACATGTTTCAGTTCATTTCCTCCATCACACCAGGTGGAGACCGACACGGAGATATTTATAGATTCTGTTTTGTGTTGTAACATTTTGAAATGTTTGTTTCCTGAAACGTTAACTTGAGCTTTTACTGGAAAAACCTGAACGCAACAATCGAGTGAATTCTTTGTTTTACCAGCGGCACGTGAACGCCCCCTCAGCTGTGATTGGCTGCTGCGGGAGTTGAGACAAAGAAGAAGAAGCAGCAGCAGCGGGGACGGTCAGGTCCTGTGAAGCACCAGGAAGCACCAGTCACCTCCCAGTCACCTCCCAGTCAGCTCCCAGTCACCTCCCAGTCACCTCCCAGTCAGCTCCCAGTCACCTCCCAGTCACCTCCCAGTCCGGACTGGAACTGCTTCTCCTCCAACATCTCTCTTTGTTCAAGGAGCAGCTCGTCTCCTCCGCTGCAGCTGCACGCAGCTAGCTTAGCCTGTTAGCTTAGCAGGGCACCGTGTGTGTGTGTGTGTGTGTGGTGTGTGTGTGCGCGCGTGCAGGACTCCAGCTCCAGACCACAACACACCGACCCGGAGCTGCAGCAGACCCGGACCTCACTGCACCCGAGCCCCCAGCGTCGGTGTGTGCACGCGGAGTTTGAAGTGTTGCAGAAGCCGGAAGTGTGGATGAGCTGTGCTGCTAGCATCGTGCTAGCTGCACCGCCTCATTGTGCCGCTCGAGGGGGGGGAAGTGTCCGTGTGTCAGAGCCCTGCTCCGGCAGCAGATCGGTCCCTCATCGCGGTGAAGAGGCACCGACATGATTCCAGACAAAGCCCCGAAGGAGGACGTGTTCCACGGGTCCGAGGACCTGAAGAAGGAGGCGCACGTCTCCAGCTTCGACCGCTACAAGGAGCTGTACGCGAGCTCCATCGAGCGGCCCGACGGTGAGTGCCTGCCCGGCCCCGGAGCGAGCTGCCCGGCTCCCTGCACACACACGACCCGTCACCCAGTCGACCTGCACGGGGATAACATGCCCTGTTAGCCGGGCGCACGAAGCGGGTACTGGTTAGAGGTGCGACTCCCAGTTGGGAAGTGACCGCAGAACCTTCCTGTGACCATCAGGCTGCATGAACACATCACATCATCCTCTGTCACTAAACCCGCACGTTAACCCGCACGCAGCGTGACCCTGCTCTGTGGGGGGGCAGGTCATGTAAAGGTCATCCTTCATACCAGTGACCTGAGTTCAAACCAGTGCTAAGCGTGACGGACACATTTCATTTAAAACAGGAATAAATGGTTTGATGTGTCGATGCTGAGCTCATGTTAAATGACTCTTCTAACGAGAGGAAACCCTGACTCAGCACTTTCTGTTAGAGGCAGTTTATATTGATGCTCTGTGAGAACAGGTTGATCCACCATCACTTCACAGATCAGCTCCAGAGCTCAGAGTGGAACAAGCTTCACACTGTGTGTGTCATCAGCACTTAGAGGTCGCCTCTGTGCAACAGCCTCGTGCACGTTTCCACGTTATGAAGGTTTTCATGGTTTCTCACCGCTCTCTGTCCTGCAGAGTTCTGGGGAGACATCGCCAAAGACTTCTTCTGGAAGACCAAACACACGGGTCCGTTCCTCGAGTACAACTTCGATGTGACCAAAGGAGAGATCTTTGTGAAGTGTATGGACGGAGCCTCGACCAACATCAGCTACAACCTGCTGGACCGCAACGTGCACGAGAGGAAGCTGGGCGAGAGAGTGGCCTTCTACTGGTGAGTGTGTGTGTATGCAGAGGTGTAAAAAGTACTGAAATATTGTACTCAAGTAAAAGTACCTTTACTTTGATGAAATTTTACTTAAGTACAAGTAAAAGTACCCATCTAAAAATCTACTCAAGTAAAAGTAAAAAGTAGTTCATTTAAAATGTACTTTAAGTAAAAGTTACTTAGTTACTTCCAACAACTTGATGGGGCGCTCCTATACAGTGCAAAAAAGGACAAGGGTCATAAATCCAATCCAAAAACAGTACGTTTTAATTAAAGGAGAATCTTTACAAATATAAGTACAAAAACATTTAACGTCAACATTTAAGAACTTTTGGTTTAAATACAGCTGACCCACTTTATATTTAAACTTTTGGTTAAACTTTGGTCCACCTTTAGAGCACTTGTCTACTAACTTCTTGTGGAGTTTGAGCAGCAGTAGAGCTCATCAGGGCAGTGTTGTGCATGTCGCCCATAGTTTTCGCGAACAGTGAACTTTACGATCAGTTTTCATATGATGAACGTGCACGTGAGGGAACGTCATCCACTCTATGCAGCATCTACCACGGCAGTCAGAATTATCTTGTGCATTCAAGTGTTATTTTTTTTACTCAGTAACGGATGTAATTCCAATGTAGCGAAGTACAATACTCCAGTCAAAATCTACTTAAGTAAAATTACCCATTTCAAAAACTACTCAAAAAATTACAAAGTACACAAAAAAACTACTCAATTACAGTAACTTGAGTAAATGTAATTCGTTACTTTACACCTCTGTGTGTATGTACGTGTGTGTGTGTACGTGTGTGTGCTCTGTGTGTTCACTCACTGATCATGAATGGAGCTTCAGTCGTCCTCTCTCCATTGTCTCTCCCTTTCTCTCACATTCCTCCTCATTCATTTCTCTCTCTCTCTCTCTCTCCCTTCTTTGCTCATCTCTTATATAAATATCAGTGTAAATAAGTGAAATCTTTTAATTATGACTATTGGAGAAGTATTGGATCAGTTTCCTGTGTTAGATTTCAAAAGCACGTGTCACCAGATCTGCAGCATCATTTTCTTCTTGGACAGAATCCTGCTCGTATGTTTTCTTCTCTGTTGTTTTGTGAAACATTGAACTTGCTCCTGCTTCTTTTCTTCATCCTTCTCTTCGACCCACTTTCACTCGAGTTCTTTCCCTCGAGCTTTTCTGCCTCTTCATCTTTGTGTCACTGACGTGTCCTGAAGTGAACTCTGCACCGGCTTCTACAGCCAGGCTCTTCAGGGAGCTGGGGAGGGGGGGGTAGTAGTCCAGAGTAATAAAGAAGGGATCTAGTCTGACGGATAGAAAACTGAACAGTGTGATCATTGGTTACTTATTAAAGATAAGTTTCAAGCATGAAATGAAATGTGATTGTCACATAAAAAACATCAGTTGTAGCTTTACAATATTATTAAATAAATAATTGTATTTATTTGCATTTGTTATAGCATAAACTGCAGTTTAGGATGATTCACATGAAATATGTTTGACATGCATATAACAATGAATCAAAAGATATAGTTGAAATAATAACGAGACCATAGAAGTCGTTTTTATCCTCGAGGGGAAGTCGGTCGATCAGCCGGCGACAAACAAGTCAAACACAATCTGAATAAAAGTTAAATCACAGACGTGTTTAAAGGTCAAACACAAAATGAGTGAAGCAACACAAACTCATTTCAAAGTGATCATTTCATAAAGAGTTAAATCATGCTGCAGATTTAAAGAGTCATAGATTTAAACGTTTCGTGTGAAAGTCATAAATAACTGAGACGTGACTTCTTATCAGATGTGTTTGCAGAGCTGGTGTGGGTGTGGCCTGATAACAGAGTACAGGAGGTCACTGTCAATGTTTCTTAATGTGTGACG
>JBAMIH010000092.1:40000-45615 GCA_038501795.1 Pseudopleuronectes americanus | reverse complement strand
TTTTGTTTGTGTGATGTGTGTTCGGTAATTGTGTGTTAACAATGTTTGTTTTTTTGTTTTAATTCTTTATTTACAATTTTAAGATACATAACAAACTTGTTAGAAAAAGACAGTATAAAGTTCACTAACAAAACAGACTTTTGGACATGGCTTCAGTTCATTTCCTCCATCACACACGGTTGGGTAGAGAGACCGACACGGACGATATTTATAGATTCTTGTTTTGTGTTGTAAATTTGGGAATTGTTTGTTTCCTGAACGTTAACTCTTGGATTTTTATGGAAAAATAACCTGAACGCAAAATACGAAGCTGAATTTCTTCTGATTTTACCAAGCGGGCTCTGTTGTGAACGCCCCACTTTCACCTCATGCTCGTGATTGGCTGCTGCGAGGAGTTGAGACAAAGAAAAGAAGAAGCACAGACAGCAGCAGGGGACGAGTCAGCAGGTCCATGTGAAAGCACACCAGCGGAAGCCACATGTCACCTCCCAGTCACTCCCTGTAGCTCCACTAGTCACCTACCCAGTCACCTCACAGTCAGCTCCCTGTCACCTCCCAGTCAACTACCAGTCCGGACTGGAACTGCTTCTCCTCCAAATACTATTCTTTGTTAAGGATATGCCAGCTAGTCTACCTACGCTGCCAGCTGCAGCAGCTAGCTTAGCCTGTTAGCTTAGCAGGGCCACCGTGTGCGTTTTGGTGTTAGTGTGTGGGTTGGTGTGCTGTAGGTATTGGTGTGTGTGTTAGTCCGTGCAGCAGCGTGCAGGACTCCAGCTCCAGACCACAAACACACCGACCCGGAGCTGCAGCTGACCTGTGCAGCCAGGCAAGTCTTTTGTGCAGCAAGCAGACACATCCTTCTGCTGCTGGCAGCATGCTTTGTGTGGCAGCATTTTAGCGGTGCAACCTGCGGAAGGCTGCCCAGTGTGCCCTTGTGCTGACTTGGCACCTGTGTTGGCTTTGCAGCAGACACCGTGGACTCACTAGCACCCGAGCCTGCCCCGAGCCGTCGTCGGTGTGCTCGGGTCGAGTTTGTGATGCACGCGGAGTTTGAATCGAGTTGTTTGGCAGAAGCAAGAAAGCCCGGGGAAGCGGAATGCAAAGAAGCGCCGGAAGTCCCAGGAGAAAGCCGGAAAAGTGTGGTCATGAGCTGTGTGACCTCTTGCATCGTGCTAGCCGGCACCGCCTTCACTCTGTGCCGCTCCGAGGGGGCGGGGACAGTGTCCGTTTTCGGGCTGTGTCAGAGTCCTTGCTCCCCGGCAGCCAGATCGGTCCCCCTACATCGCCGAGTGAAGAGCGGCGGCCAACGACTTGATTCCAGACAAAGCCCCCCGAAGTATGGACGTGTTCCACGGGTCCGGTGAGAGGAGGACCTTGAAAAGGAAAGAAGGGGGAGGCGGCAGCGTCCTCTCCAGCCTTCTCATCGACCGCTACTAGGAGCTGTACGAGAGCTCCATCGTGCGGCCCCCAGAGGTGAGGATGCCTGCCCGGGCCCCGGAGGTAGCGGGCTTGCCCGGCTTCCCTGCCACACAACACGAACCGTCACCCAGTCGACCTCCTGCAGGGTGACGTTCTAAAATGCCCTGTTAGCCGGGCGCACGAGCGGGGCAGTACTGGTTATTATAGAGGTGCGACTCCCAAGTTGGGGATAGTGACACCCGCCTGACAGAACCTTCCTGTTGACCATCAGGCTGCGTATGAACACATCCATCATCCATTGTCACTTAAAACCCGAACGTTAAGTAACCCGCACGAAGGCGTTGCGTTGACCCCTGCTCTGTGGGGGGGGAAGGGGCATGGTCATGTATAGGTCTTCCTTCATACCAGTGACCTGAGTTCAAACCAGTGCTAAGCGGTTGAACGGACACATTTCATTTTAAACTGGGAATATATTGGTTTTGTTGTTGGTCGATGCCTGAGTCATGGTTTTAATGACCTCTGTTTAACGAGAGGTAACCCATCTCTTGACTCAGCACTTTCTGTGTTGAGGGCGTGTTTATATTGATGCCTCTGTGAGAACAGGTTGACCACATCACTTCAAGGATAGCTCCAGAGCTCAGAGTTCGCGAACAGCTTCCTTCACACTGTGTTGTCTCATCAAATCAGCACTTAGAGGTCTCGCCTCTGGTTGCAAACGCCTCGTGTTTGTTTTCCACGTATGAAGGTTTTCATGGTTTCTCACCGTTCTCTGTCCTGCCAGAGTTCTGGGATGGAGGAGGAGAATCGCCAACCTAAGACTTCTTTCTGGAAGACCATACACAAGGGTCCGTTCATAGAGTAGTACAACTTCGGTTTGTGACCAAAGGTGGATCTTTGTGAAGTGTATGGACGGGAAATGTCATAATAACAGCCTAGAACCAACATCAGCTACAACCTGCTGGTAACCCTATCGTGACACGTGTGGAAGCTTGCTCGGGCGATCAGAGTGGGTGTGTGTTTTGTGTGGCCTTTTTTTCTACTGGTGAGTGTTGTGGGTATGCAGTGGTTGTAAAAAGTACGGAAATATTGTAAATACAAGTTAAATGTACCTTTTTAATTTGCATGTAATTTTTACTTATGTTACAAGTTTGTAAAAGTACCCATTATAAAAATCTACTCAATGTTTTATTGGAATAAAGTATTGTTCATTATAAAATGTACTTTAAGTGTTATTGTTTCTTAGGTTACTTCATTCAATCTTGTTGGGGGCGATCAGTATTGTTTACAGTGCACTTTTTAATATAGGTCATAGGGTCATTTATCCAATCCAAATACAGTTTAGTTTTTATTTAAAGGAGAATATTTACAATATAGTTCAAAATAAAACATTTAACGTTACTTCCATTAAGAACTTTTGGTTTAAATATCAGCTACTGTCACACACTGGTGTTTTTTTATTCGGGGGTGTGTTTCTGGAGGTCTCCTGGTGTGAACTCCGGGGCTTTAGTTTAGGTCCTTGTGGATGGTAGTTAGTTTTTGAGCAGCCTGTTTGTGCGCTTCAGGGGCAGTAAGTGTTGTGCTTGTCGCCATTTTGTTTTCAGCGTTCTGTGTTAGCGGTACGTGATGGGGGGATGTGGCTTGGTTGGTTCGTGGATAGTGTATCGGGGTTAGGCTTCCTCGTCGAGGCTGATGGAGTAATCGGCTGGCAGAATTATTAGTACGGGCAGGCTTGGGGGTGGGGGGGGGGGGGTAGATTGGTTAGGTGGGGTGGAATTTGGGTTGGAGTTGGGTATTGTCGATGGGATTTTGAGTTTAGTTGGTTTTTGGTAAATGGGATTTTTTAAAGTAGATTTTTTTGGTTTTGGTACTATTTTCTTTTTTTTTTTTTTTGTCATACAATAAACCAGTAGATTGTTAGACCCGATGGTTAGGTGGTTTGGGTTGGAGCGGTAGGGTATAAGAGGGGGGGTTGGGGGTGGGTAGGAGGGGTGGGGGGGGGAGAGCGGCTGGGAGGGCTCTGTGGGGGGGGGAACGCTAAGGTGAGTTGGAGGGTGGTTGGGTGGTGAAGGACGGACGAGGAAGAGAGAATGAGGGAGTCAGAGAAACAGGGCGCGCTATGGACGCGCTGGATGGGAGCGGCCTAGAGAGAGCGACACGGAGTTGCGATGAGATGTGGTAAAGATCAGTGTGTGTAAATAAAGTGAAGATCTTTTAATTATGACTTTTGGAGAAAGGTTAATTGGATCAGTTTCCTGTGTTTGCATTTTCACAAAAGCAAGTTGTCACCAGTTAGGAAGCATCATTTTCTTCTGGGACTGAATCCTGCTCGTTTGGGTTTTCTGTTTTGTTTTGTGAAAACATTGAACTGTGCTCTCTGCTTCTTTCTTATCCTTCTCTTGCGTACAAACTTTCTACTAGAGTTCTTTCCCTCGAGCTTTTTACTTCCTCATTCATGCATTTGTTGTCACTGACGTGTCCTGATGTGAAACTTTGCACCGGCATTCTACACCCAGGCGATTCAGGGAGCTGGGGGGGGGGGGGGGGTTGGGGTGGCGGGTTGCGGGTGCCGTGGGGGGGGGGGGGTGGTGGGGGTGTTGGGTTGGGACGGGAAGGGATGGGCAACGGGAAGGGGTTGGGGAAGGGTTAGAAGTCCAGTGGTTTAAAAAGTCTCTTCAGGTGGGAAAGAAGGGATCTAGTCTGACCGGATGAAAACGGAAGTGATGTCATGGTTTATTATCTAGAATGGATGATCATTGTTTCATCACATTTATGAGATGTATGTCAAGCATATGAAATGAAAGTGCAGTTGTCACATTATACAACATAGTTGTAGTACATTTTATTAAATAATTGTAGGAATATTAGATTTGATTGTTATAGCGAATAAAACTGCAGTTATAGATGATTCACATGAAATATTGTTTGACATGCATATAACAATGAATCATAGTTATAGTTGAAATAATAACGAGACATATATGTTGGTACGATCCTCGAGGTGATATGGTTCGATAAGACGCGGCGACAAACAAGTCAAACACAATCTGAATAAATTTGTTAAATGCAACAGACGTGTTTATTAAAGGTCAAACACAAAATGTGTGAAGCAAACAACTCATTTCAAAGTGATCATTTCATAAAGAGTTAAATCATGCTGCAGATTTAAAGAGTCATAGATTTAAACGTTTCGTGTGAAAGTCATAAATAACTGAGACGTGACTTCTTATCAGATGTGTTTGCAGAGCTGGTGTGGGTGTGGCCTGATAACAGAGTACAGGAGGTCACTGTCAATGTTTCTTAATGTGTGACGACAGATTAAAGGTTAAAGATGGAGTCAAATTACAAACTGTCAATCAAATGTCTCCAGGCGTCGTTAACCGATGTCTCAACAAACAGGACAAGACAAAGACAGAGGGACAGATATCATGAGACAGAACAAGCTTCTCCTCCCAGGACATGAAGTTCCCCTGTGATGAAATAAAGTGACAAATATCCTGATGTTCATTTCACAACTGGTTTTCTCTGAGCTTCACCACATCTGTTGCAAAAGATCCAGTTTGACCTGATCTGTGTCCGTGCCGAGAAGCAGCTGCTGTAGCTCCACCTGCAGAGAACCTGCAGTGAGACATGTTCTCAAGGTTCTCCCACAAACTGACTCATGTGTCATCATGGCACCTGCAGCAGGTTCATCACAGCTGGTTGCAAAGAGCCGAGGGAGAAGGTTCGAGTCCGACTCGGACAAAGTGCTGCTGCTGCCCTCGATGTAACCATAGCAACAGTGCTGCGTTTCAACAGTAGAACCGTGGCTGTGGGATGAGGAGGCTCTCACTAGCATCAGATGATTAAAACGTTAAATTATATTAATCAAAGGGAAGAAGTTCCCCATTTCTTTACCTGAAAATCCCCATTTTCTCTTTGTGTTGATAATTCCACAAATGAATCATCTCGAGCTAACGCGTTGAATTTGACAAACCACTCACACCAACGTGCCAACGTCATTTGTCTTGTGTGCTTTGTGTGACGGCCTCGACGTGAACAACACAACAGCTCAGATATCGTGTTGGAAATGATCATGAAGGTCAGAGCTTTATCCTCGTGTCGGGATTCAGTGAATGTAACTTCCAACTGGGTCACAGAGCTCTCAGCCCGCAGGCCTCACCACTACTAACTCCAAAAATACACTCTCAAAGAAACAT
>JBAMIH010000092.1:7500-35000 GCA_038501795.1 Pseudopleuronectes americanus | reverse complement strand
GGAACAGACAGGGAGAATAAAGACAACACGTCCTGCTCCTCAGGTATTTCTCCTTCTCCTGAATCCTCTGAACTTCTGTGTTTGCTTATTAACATTTCAGCCACAGACAGAATTTACATTTTACTGCTGTAAAACAGGTAAAAACAATAAATTGAGTTTGAAAGTAAAACTTTGATCCTAACATTCGTTTATTTGAACTACAATTTACGATGCAATAATCACAACTTTATGTTTTTACCAAACAGCAGTTTGATATTCTCGTGATTATTTACAGTTCAGACGACTTTTTGAACATGAGAAATTATCTTTCTGGAATTAAGAATATAATATTTCTCCATTCAGCCTGAATTCAGTTGAAATTAGAACCTGCTGCTGATGAAGGAAACACAAAACATGCAATTAAATTCAACTTAATATTTACTGTCATTTCATACAACAGAATCAAATCAGGAAAGTGGCTCATGTTCTTAAATGTTTTCTGTCGTGTCTGAAGTCATTGGAATCAAATGTAAATTCTGTGTAAGCGTTGGATTAACACAGTTTCCTGTTGTGTACTCGTTGTGTTGCAGTTTGAACCTCTAACCCTCGACTGCTGTGTCTCCTCCTCTTAATGAAACGCTTCTTCACTTCAGAACTATATAATAACTTTATATGAATGAAGAGCTCTGTGTTTTCTCCTCTGTTCACGTCCTGTAGTCAGTGTGTGTGTGAAGCAGCAGCAGCAGGTTGTTGGGTCCGACTCGTTCACACAGGAACATGTGGCCGAGGGGCGGAGCCTTGGTAGAGGGGCGGAGCCTGTAGAGCAGCCCATTTTATAGAAGCATCAGATCATCATGATGAGATAAACCATCTTTGACAAACATGAGTTGTTCGTCCCATCTGCTAACATGGAGGTGGAGGGTTCATGTCCTACCCTGCGTCAGCCACCAGGGGGATCCAGATGTATTTATCTTCATTCACTGGGTCAGTCAATGACCTTCAGTGTTTATCACTGTGACTCGGATCCAAACCTTCACTCGTTCTTCTCTCTGCTCGTTTGTGTGTTTATTGAACTAACTTTCTTTCACCTTGTGTTTAGAACCTTCTGTTGTCAAGTCTCTGATTGACAGGGAATGAATCTTTAACTGGGTATTGACAGGTTTGTCCCCTCTACCCGTCTGTCTCTCTGTTTGACTCCATGTTTGTGTGTCTGTGTGTACGTGCTGTGTGTTGTTTCTCACGTGTCCTCCCAGGTCCCGTGGAACCCTGACGTGGACCTGTGTTGGCTCAGTCTGACCCGAGGAGCTTCAGACGAGTGTGAACCCGAGTGGTGCGACGCTGAAGATCCTCTGTTCATCCTGTACACGAGCGGCTCCACCGGCAAACCCAAGGTACAACGCACACGTGTGACACAACGACTCACAACCTGAGGTCACTGGCTCACTGTCCTTTAAGAGATCCAGAGATTCAGGAACCTTCTCACCCTCCGTCCTCTCGTCTGCAGGGAGTTCTTCACACAGTGGCCGGCTACATGCTCTACACCGCCACCACCTTCAAACTGGTGTTCGACCACCAGCCCGACGATGTCTACTGGTGCACGGCCGACATCGGCTGGATCACCGGACACTCCTACATCACCTACGGCCCTCTGGCCAACGGCGCCACCAGCGTGCTGGTGAGTAGAGGCTGAGGGACGACTCGACTTGTGGATCTCAGATCATCAGAGCGTGGAACCCGTCACTCACAGGAACCCGGGATCTGACTCAACACTGAACCTTGTTCTGTTGCAGTTCGAGGGTCTGCCCACTTACCCTGACGTCAGCCGCATGTGGGAGATTGTGGACAAATATCATGTGAGCAAGTTCTACACGGCTCCGACGGCCATCCGGCTGCTGATGAAGTACGGCAGCGAGCCGGTGAAGAAGTGAGTCCGACTCCTTTGATCTTCTGCACGTCCTCCACCGGTTGTGTGTTTTAAATCAGCATTTAAAATGATGTGATACATATTTGATTTTCCATTTGTATAATTCAGTGCAAGTATAAAACTGTGTCGTCAGCTTAGAATCAAAGTGAATCATGTTTAATTCATTCATTCATGAAGATGAGAAAATACACATCATCACACTTATCAGCATTTGAGATGTTAAAGATTTATTTAATCCCAAATAAGAAATAAACTTGAGTGTCACCAGGTCAGTAACTGAGGCGTCATCGTGTTGATGAATATAAACGTTGATCTTCAACAACGTGAGGAAAGTTCTGCAGCTTAGTCACAAAGTTTCACTCACGTTGGTAACTAAAGGTCAAAGGTCAGGCTGTCTTCTCATTGACCCTGCGACCTCTTGTTTTGGGAATGATATTTATCAGGCCCACATCACAGAGGCAGTTTTCATGGCTCCTCGTGTTTGTCTCTTCTCCGTCTCAGGTTCAAGCGAGACTCCCTGAAGATCCTGGGGACGGTGGGGGAGCCCATCAACCCGGAGGCCTGGCAGTGGTACTACAACGTGGTGGGAGAGAGGAGGTGTCCCATCGTCGACACCTTCTGGCAAACGGAAACTGTGAGTTTATAGAGTCTTATGAGTTGTTTTGTTAAAGACCGTGACGAACCTGTGTCCTGTTCCTTCCTCACTGAGAGCAGGGGACGCAGACTGTGAGGTGTGGCTCCCCCTGCTGGAGAGACAGGTCACTGACACTAGGTGGGATATAAACCACTTCCTGTGTGTGTTTCAGGGCGGACACGTGTTGACTCCTCTTCCTGCAGCGACGCCCTTGAAGCCTGGATCTGCTGTGAGTGGCTCACTCTGCTGGGGTGATGATTGACAGCTGGGATGTGTCATGACATCACCAGATGACGCTCGTTTCCTGTGTGTCGGTTCAATTTCCTCAAATGATTTTGTTTCTGTCGTCCAGACGTTCCCGTTCTTCGGAGTGGTGCCGGCCATCTTGAATGAGTCCGGAGAGGAGCTGGAGGGGCCGAGTGAAGGATACCTGGTCAGGACCTCTATCATCAAACCAGTTTGTGTTCCCAGTATCCTGTTGGTTTCCAGTCTCAGAGGTTGACTGATCTGTTTCTCTTCCAAACAGGTGTTCAAGCAGCCGTGGCCCGGAGTGATGAGGACCGTGTTTGGAAACCACCAGAGGTTCGAAACCATCTACTTCAAGAAGTTCCCAGGATACTACGTGACAGGAGACGGTGAGAGGAGGAGAACATCTCCCAGTCACATGACCTGAGGTCACTGTTCATCTGGAGTTGAAGAGGTTCAGATCTTCAGATCTTCAGGAAACAGGAACAGCTTCTTCCTCTGTAGGAACTTTCCCCTGGAACCTTTGGAGGAAACTCAGATTTTGATCCCAGGGGCCGAGGTCTTGATTCAATTCTCAGGGAACTTTTTTTTTACCCTCAACATAAGTTCCTGCTTGGGGGCGGGTGTTTCAGTGATTCAGCATTTTATTAAGTATTATATTAGCTCTCGTTACTTCTCCAGCTTCTCTATGAACTCGTCCACAAACAGAGAAGCCCGATGAGCAGCAGCTCGATGTGAGTCCTGCGTTACGGACACATTCAGCTCCTCTCTCTAGTAGAAACCTGAAGATCTGAAGGAACCTCTCAGGTCCTGTAACCAGTGGAGACTTCTTCTGCACTTGTTCCTTTCTGTCCCTGAATCCACAGATTAAGACCCGATAATCTGAAGACAGCTGGAATCTGTTGGAGCTGCTGTAACAATCCTGTCTGTAGAAAGAGAAAGATGCAGATTATAGACAATGTGAATTTGATCAGAACTCCTGAGAACAGAAGAACCTCACACTGTAGATTCTCACACTCGCCCTAGTGGCTGTCAGGAGTCATGACAGTCTGATGGAGTGATGCTCTCTTCCCACAGGTTGCCGTAGAGACAAGGACGGTTACTACTGGATCACCGGGAGGATCGACGACATGCTGAACGTCTCAGGTCAGAATCCTGTCCACGACCTTTAACCTCTAACTGGTTATTTAGAGGTTATTAATCAATCAGTCAATCAAAAGAGAATTCATCTTTCATCGTTAGAGGATTTAAGTTTGAACTTAAACAAAGAACTGAAGGATCAAAGTTTGATTTGATCTGTTTGGTTTCACTTTGTAATGTACCCTCCATCTGGTTGCTATGGTAACATGAGGAGGGTACCACTACCAGCATCAGCACCTTCAGGCACAGTACTACACATTACTATAGTACTACACAGTACTACACATTACTACAGTACTACACCTTACTACAGTACTACACAGTACTACACATTACTATAGTACTACACAGTACTACACATTACTACAGTACTACACCTTACTACAGTACTACACATTACTACAGTACTGCACATTACTACAGTACTGCACATTACTACAGTACTCGTTTCAGTGCAAACCAACAGATCCTGGTTCAGTCTGACCCTCCTCTTCTGGTCCACCCCCTGATTCCCTCTCCTCCTCCAGGTCACCTGCTGAGCACCGCGGAGGTGGAGTCGGCCCTGGTGGAGCACGAGGCCGTGGCCGAGGCGGCGGTGGTGGGTCGACCACATCCTGTGAAAGGAGAGAGTCTCTACTGCTTCGTCACACTCAACGAGGGACTGACCTTCAGCCGCACGCTGGAGGCAGAACTCAAACAACAAGGTGCGTGAACATGGAGGTGTTACTGAGTGAGGTCTCCAGGGAGGACGAGCTTCTCAGAAAGAAGGATCCGATTGTCCAGCTCATGAAACAAGCATTTAGATCTGTGAGGAGAAGAAGATCTTCATGTGTCTGATCTGCAGCATCTGTGAGAAACAGCTCCTGGTGTGGAAAGGTCTGATGTGCTTTGTGTTGTCACAGTGAGGGAGAAGATCGGAGCCATCGCCACGCCGGACTTCATCCAGAACGCCCCGGGACTCCCCAAGACCCGATCAGGTCAGTTCACAGGAGTAGAGATAAAGGAGGGATGAAGAGGAGGAGGAAGAGGAAGAGGAAGAGGAGGAAGAGAGCTGATTCACTGCTGCTCAAAACAAATAGAAAACTTTAAATAAAGAAGTTTCTTAAAGTGCACCGTGCTTGTTTTGAGCCTCTTCTCTTTCACTCTCTCTCTCTTCATGTTCTCCTCATCTTCTTCTTCTTCTCTCTCTTCAGGTAAGATCATGCGACGGGTGCTTCGCAAAATCGCCTGTGACGAGCGCGACCTGGGGGACGTCTCCACGCTGGCCGACTCCTCGGTGGTCGAGCAGCTCTTCCTGAACAGATGTGGCGCCGGCGTGTGACGACCTCGGGATCCTCGCTCCGACGGCGGCTGCACAACGACAGACACACACTTCACAAAGGACGAAGAAGAAGCAGAAGAGGAAGAGGAGGAGGAGGAGGAACTCGCTCTTGGCTTGATAACGACCTCTAGCTCCTGCTCAGCACGTGTTCAACATGACAACATTGTGTATTTCACATCACAACAGATTTCAGCGTCTGGATTGAACAGGTGGATGAAACGTGTCCTGAAGGAAACAAGCAGTGAGGGGGAGGAGCTAGAGGTCGTTTGTGGGTCAGACCGTCCTGCAGCCGGACGCCGCTGGAGGCGGAGCCTTGTTTTATCCTCGTGTTTTAGAAAATAATACGCAGCAATATGTTAACGTGTAACTGCTCAGTCCTGGATCCAGGGCTCGTCCCACGTGGTCAAGACGAGTTTCTAGAGCGACTCGTGTGAAATCGCCCCGCCCCGCCCCGCTCCACGATTTGCTTCATTTTAATTTCTATTGTAATTTTTTAATGTAGATTTGTGTCCTCTTGAGTTTGTTGAGGATCTTTTCTGTTTGTGCGTCTGCACGTTCGACGCTCGTACGTTTTCTTCTTCAGTTTTTTTAATTGTATTCTGAGAATCTGGTGAAAACCTCAGAGCGTCCAGCTGCACGCGGCTCAGGAGACAAACACTCCTCAACCAACCAGAGAAGATGTAACCGATATATAAGACCTGTAAATTGAGCCTGAATCAAAGGGAACATGTGAATATTCAAGATCTTTTTTATCAAAGAATCATGTCAGAGGAACAAACTGATGTGTGTCTGTCATCATGAAAAACCAGCAACAGGTTTCCATCGTTCAGCAGCTTCCTCCCGTCGGAGTTCAAACATGGAGAAGAAAGAAAAACATCTCAAACGAAATGTGTCCTCAACAAAAGAAAAGGTTTCATTAAACATCTGGATCATTAAACATCTGGATCATTAAACCTCTTTCACCTGAGATCTTCATCTCTGCTGCTGAAACGAGCAAATACAGCAAATTCATTGACTGAAGGTGTTTCAGTCACTTTTCAACAAATTGTTAAAGAAATAAACGAATTGAGAATTTCCTGGTTTTGGATCTGAAGGAATCGGAGGACGTCTCCAGATCTGGACAATTGTTCTGATGTGATTAAATCCAGTCGACGACTTATTGATCAAAAACAATCAACAGATTAACTGATGAATTAATAGAATAATAATTTTGACTTAATTTTCCTACGATGCATCAAAAACACAATCTGGTGCATCATGGGAAATGTAGGCTCCAGTATATTGAGCAGCTCCAGTTGATCTCAACCTTCGATGAACCTGAACTCTGTTAATCCACTGCTCCAGATTATCTCCAGATTAAATCCCTCATCTGTCTTTGTCGAGGTGATTCTGGTCTGAAGTCGTTTCCTCTGCAGACGTCTGGTTTGTGTTTCTGAGTAACCAGTGGAACCAGTGGAACCAGTGGAACCAGTGGAACCAGTGGAACCAGTGGAACCAGTGCAGCTGCTGGTACAGAGACTCACTTCTGTGTCTAATGTTAAAAGTGCAGCTGCTTGTTTGATTCATGTTTTTCTTTCAGGACACTTTCTGTTCATCTTGTTTTCATGTCTCTGTTGGTGTCGAGCAGTAAAAGGACGTGACCTCTGACCCTCTGTCTCCGCCTCCTTCTTTATCACACATGAAAAGCTCCACCTCTTTCAGATCCATCAGCTCCACCTCGGGTGAGAACTCAAACACAGTTCTCCCAGTAGCATCTGCAGTGGGACTGATACTGGGAGTAAACTGGTCAACCAAAGGAGGAATGGACATGAATAACTCCAGATGTCAGTGAGCTCATAATTCATCTTTATTTGTGTTGATGGTGAATTGTTTCAGACTCTTTCTCTTTACATTCAAACTGGAATCAGGACTCGTGTCCAGTCACAGAATCATCGTCACGTTACTGCTAAACTAATATCGCTGGTTTGAGGAGATCAAGATGAGACCAGTTTCTTTAGATGAAGAGTTTCTGGAAATCTCTTAATGGGAATTAACTCAATTGATTAAAGTACATTTAAATAAAAACAAAATAAACAATCGTGTATTAGTACAATGTATTAGTATAGTCTCATATTCTCAGGTCCCAGTTTGTCTCCTGGTCTTTAACAAGGTGAGACGTCCTCTGTTCTTCAACAAGAGTCAAACTCCTGAAACCTTCACCAGGTGGAGAAGGTAGAAACCTCAGAGACACATGTGAGGACGCGTCTCCCAGGACGGACACTAGTCCACAGATGTCCCGTTAACAGAGGACATCAGAGAGATCAAAGGATTCACAGCTTTGATTAGAATCAACACTTTGTAGCAGAACTGAAGATCAATGACCTGATGGATTAATGTCAGTCGAGTCTCTGAGGAGAAATATTATATATCAAGCAGTCCTGATGTGATCACACACAGATTTGATTATGTTCATACAGATACAGTAGAAAATGATCAGTAGATTTAACTCAGATTTACAGGATCAGTGAGTTCACACAGGATCTGAAAGAGAACAGACAGTTAATCAGCAGAGTCACTCATACGTGGAAATATCTCAGTAATATGACTTATGACTCAATGTGTCCTTCTACCTGTAAAGCAACAACTCATTGTGTTACTCTTTGACTCAGTGTTTAACAGTGGGTCTCTTACATTGACACGTGTAGGACACCTCCAGGTACTTGACGGTACCAACACACGGATCTCCAAACACTGAGTTCACTGCTCTGATCCTGCAGCTGCTCCTCCCGTTACAGCTGTGGACACAGTGACGTTAACATCTGTTCTCAAGTCAGATCTAAGACGAGGCTTCAATCAATCAGTGCAGGACTCCACCTGTCAGCCACTGTCCTCGTGGGACTGGAGCAGAGGACATCCTGGAGATTGGACTCAGTGCGACGGTAAGAACACGTCGTCCGGTCTCGACGTCCATAATCTGCTCCGTACACGAAGAGGACCTGTCCGTCCTCTGGACGAGGACATGAAGCAGAGGAGGACACGGGGGAGAGAGGACAGGGGACATACACATTTTACTATTAATACATTTAGTTTTCATTGTTAATAGATATATAGAGGGTAAAATAGAAGCTGCTTTTCATGTCCTTGCTTTAAAAGTGATTCATTAAACATGTCACACACAGAGAAATAACATAAAATCATAAAACATAGAAAACGTGATCTCACCACACTTTAGATCGGCCTCAGAATTCTCACAGATATTGAGGTGAACTGTGAAAGTGAAATGACTCAGGTTAGATTCTGTCTGTGCCTCAGGAGCCCGGGACATTGGAAACAACATATTTATAAATTATACATTTATTTGGAGTAACTCCTTGAGATGCACTGTTTCATATTCAAGATATTTCATATTCACTACAAAACAAAAATAAATAAAATCCTCCACCAGAGC
Organism: Pseudopleuronectes americanus; assembly: GCA_038501795.1. Lineage (NCBI taxonomy): Eukaryota > Metazoa > Chordata > Actinopteri > Pleuronectiformes > Pleuronectidae > Pseudopleuronectes > Pseudopleuronectes americanus. The sequence goes on along the minus strand of JBAMIH010000092.1, from coordinate 26,329 downwards.
ACAGACATGAATGAGTGACGGGTCATGTGACAGGCGTGTTGCTGACCTGCTGGCAGACACGTGTAGTTCGTCTCCAGGTATTTAAAGGTCCCGTCGCAGGGATCAGAAGTTCGGACGTCATCAATGTTCAGTTCACAGAATCTCTTCCCATCACACCTACAGGAAACACACACAGACAACAAGCTACAACACACAGACAACAAGCTACAACACACAGACAACAAGCTACAACACACAGACAACAAGCTACAACACACAGAGGATTTACCCTCCCCTTTAATCTGACCTGACCTCACTGCACATCTGGATCAGACATGCAGCTGCTGAGTAGAGAACAGAGCGTCCCAGCAGCCGACCTCACCTGGTCCTCAGGAGGTCAAAGGTCCCGGGCAGGGAGCAGGCCGTGTTGAGCAGCTCCTGAGGAGGACGTCCCTCGCTGCAGGTCTGTCCGTCTGTGCGTCCTGCACGCCGACCACTCCGCTGTCTGAACACAAACCATCTGAGTCATCACAGATACTCACTCTGATGGATATCAGTGTGTGAGTCTAACATCTGCAGCTTGATGGTAAAGTAATGGGACCAGTAAAGAAAGGCCCGGGGTCATGTGACTGACACATTCAGATTCTGAAGACATTGATGTGCGTGTGGACAGAACGAGTTCGTACCACAGCTCAGACGCTGGACCGCCCCCCCCGCCCGCACAGGAGACCACTCGCTCTGAGGACACATCTGAAAAACAGACGAGAGGGAACCAGCTGAAAAGTGCCAGAGTACTTCTTTATGTAATAGATTACATTCAGTCGGATGTAGTTACCTGTGGTCATGAGCGACCATGTGGCTGCGAGCACTGAAAAACATCAAACACATGAAACTGAACCTTTTTATTAAAGATGTTCATTTACTGATTCAGGATCAGACAATAAACCAAACGTTTACCAAAGTGACATCTACAACTTAATTTAAAATAATTTTATTAGATTCAAAACTTTTCCTGAGCGACAGCAGCATCACATTAATTCTGTTGAGCTCAGATTCCAAAGAACAGAAAGATAAACTCTGAACTGTGAACACAGAAAGGAAGATCAAATCAAATACATAACTCTGCCCTGTGCTGTCAATCATCACGTCTCAGACTAATAACTGATTCACACCGAACGGATCAGAAACTCCCATCAGGTCACTGGTTCTGATGGTTTCAAAGTTCGTGAATCTGACCCAGAGTCTGTTCTTTTATTCGATCTTTTTAAAGTTCAGATAAAAGTCACATGTGGTTTAACGCTGAGTTTAAACATTTCAAACATTCTGTTGATTATGTTTCGTTAATTATGAGACTGAAAGAAAAATAACTGACAAAATGAAACTTGATGTGAAATCAACTAAATCTAAATCAGATTATTTAGAACCGAGTCGCCAGCTGAGCTCCAGGAAACTTCTGTCACTAAGAATAAAGAAAAAGCAGAAGTGACAGAAGTGACAGAAACCCAGTGGAACCACTGGATCCAGTGGATCCAGTGGATCCAGTGGACCCAGTTGACTCAGTGGATCCAGTGGACCCAGTGGATCCAGTGGACCCAGTTGACTCAGTGGATCCAGTGGACCCAGTGGATCCAGTGGACTCAGTGGATCCAGTGGATCCAGTTGATCCGTGGACCCAGTGGACTCAGTGTGGATCCAGTGGACTCAGTGGATCCAGTGGATCCAGTGGATCCAGTGGACTCAGTGGACCCAGTGGACTCAGTGGATCCAGTGGATCCAGTTGATCCAGTGGATCCAGTGGACCCAGTGGATCCAGTGGACTCAGTGGATCCAGTGGATCCAGTGGATCCAGTGGACCCAGTGGATCCAGTGGACTCAGTGGATCCAGTGGATCCAGTGGACCCAGTGGATCCAGTGGACCCAGTGGACTCCAGTGGATCCAGTGGATCCAGTGGACCCAGTGGACTCAGTGGATCCAGTGGACTCAGTGGATCCAGTGTGGATCCAGTGGATCCAGTGGACCCAGTGGTTTGTGTTGGTTTGTACTCACACAAGGAGCTGAGGCTGAGGTGGAGCATGTTTCAGGAGCAGGTGAACTCTCCCACTGACTCACCTGTATTTATTCCACTGGTTCCACTGGGGAAGTTAAACAATGACCTGGACTGGATGACTCACGTTCAGCTACAATAAAACTGAACTATAATAAAAGATAATTAACCATGTTTATCAGAAGGAAAAAGATTTTAAAAAAAATCACAAAACTGACGGGAAGAAATTTCTAACGTGTCTGAGAACTTCCTCCTTCCTCACGTGGAGTAGAAGAGATGCAGCAGAAGAGAAGAGATGAAGAGATGGAGCTGAAGAGATGAAGAGATGGAGCAGAAGAGATGGAGCAGAAGAGATGAAGAGATGAAGAGATGGAGCAGAAGAGTAGAAGAGATGGAGCTGAAGAGATGAAGAGATGGAGCAGAAGAGATGGTGCAGAAGAGATGGAGCAGAAGAGATGAAGAGATGGAGCAGAAGAGTAGAAGAGATGGAGCTGAAGAGATGAAGAGATGGAGCAGAAGAGATGAAGAGATGAAGAGATGGAGCAGAAGAGTAGAAGAGATGGAGCTGAAGAGATGAAGAGATGGAGCAGAAGAGATGAAGAGATGAAGAGATGGAGCAGAAGAGTGAAGAGATGGAGCAGAAGAGATGAAGAGATGGAGCAGAAGAGATGAAGAGATGAAGAGATGGAGCAGAAGAGATGAAGAGATGAAGAGATGGAGCAGAAGAGATGAAGAGATGAAGAGATGGAGCAGTAGAGATGAAGCTGTGGTTCCTGTTCACACAACTCATGACGTCTCAGCTTGTTTTCATATCATCAAATAACTGATTGAATCCAAACTGATCAGAAACACTTGATAAGAAGCTGAAACGACAGAAACATCTTTGACAAACATTTTTTTAACGTCTCCTTTGGTCCGTTCATCGTTTTAACAAGTTACTGGAACACACACACACACACACACACACACACACACAACACACACACACACACACACACACACACACACACGTAAAGCTAGCCAACCCTAACCCTTTTGTACCTTATCTTTATGTAATCTTTATTGAAGTAGAACTTTACAGTACCAGGAAATGAAGGATATTTGAAGTAGTTAAATGTTCTCTATTAAACTTCAGTTTTGTTGTGATTCTCCTGTCGACATGTTGACTGAGTATTGGTCTTGTGTAGTTTTCTGTGAACTTATCGTGTATTTGTACTCTCTCTGTGTACTTCACTTACAGTACTCTAACCACTGAGGAGTATAATTTATTAAAGGTGTTTTAGTTTAGCAGCAGCAGTGTGTAACTGGTTCAAACTAAGTCATGTGAAACGTGTGTGTTTCATATGGTAACAAAATATGGTTTCTATGAATCAGTGTATAGTTATTACAAGAGTGTGAAGTGTTTGAACCTGTTATAATATTGTGCTTAAGCATTAAAGTGTTTCCTTGTTCCTGGTGATTGTTCTGATTTGTGTTGTTGAGTCAGGCTCCACCCACTAAAGCCCCATGTTCAATATAATCTACCAGCTCATAATGTGAATTATGAAACACTTCCTGCTATCGGTCATTTATTCATCCTGCGTCTGATCATAAAACAGGTTTTTCTCTTTTATGACTTAGTTAAATAATTAAAAGTTGTTTGCTGTTGAAGAGTTTATTCTTTACAGATGATTGACTTTCTGTTACATTTATAGATTTATGGATTTGTTTTCAGTTATTTTCTCTGCGTGTGTTTTGTTTTCTCAGTTCTTTGGACTTTGACTTTATTACTGGTTGAGTTTGTTCCTTGACGGGCGGTGTGGCCTAGGGGCAGAGTGGTCGTCATCTGACACGAAGGTTGGTGGTTCAATCCCCACTCTTCCCTATCTGCATGCCGCAGTGTCCTTGGGCAAGATACTGAACCGTTAAATGGCTCCTGATAGATGATGAATGCACTAATCGTAAGTCGCTTTGGATGAAAGCGTCGGCCAAATGATATGAAGAGTATTGTTACTGGTTGACTCTGTTACTGGTTGACTCTGTTACTGGTTGACTCTGTTACTGGTTACTCTGTTACTGGTTGACTCTGTTACTGGTTGACTCTGTTACTGTTGACTCTGTTACTGGTTGACTTTATTACTTGTCTTGTTTGACCTCCTTCATCAGAGTGAAGTTCACAGCTCGTTTTATTTTAACTAAAATCACGATTCACAAATTCAAGTGATTTCCCTTCTCAAACTTCTCCCTCTGAGAATATTAAATCATTTCACTAGTGATTTACTGTATTTATCAAATGATTCAAATGATCCAATCAAAACGTTTGAGAATATAAACCAGGAAGTAGGATCGCTGTGACCTGAGCCTCAGAGCTGCTGTGATTGGACGAACCCGCTGATAGTCAGCCTATAGGGAGATGGGTTGTTCCCTGAACCTTAACACGATTGGTCAGATTAGAAAGGGGGCGGTGCCTATAGGTTCTTCGAGCCTGTGAACAAATATGTGTAAAGTGACAGAGCTCTCACTCTGACTGTTTTTCAGATACAGGTCTACATGATAATAACTATTTGAACTTCGTAAAAGTATTAAGAAGATAAATGAGAGTCAGTCCAGCTACAGCCACTTTATCTTAACACTTTATTATACTCATTAAATTATACATGTTGTAGGTAAATAATTATGGTAATAATATGAACCATTAGAACCATTAGACTCTGATCTTATTTATTTTCATTCCAAAAAGCTACAATGTACTTTATACATAAAGATCAACATTTAAATTCAATTAAACAACAACTGTAAGTGTTAAAAAGCTAGAAACTAAACCTAAAAAGAAATAAGGTTGAAAAACATAATTATTTCCTTAAAGACGTTATTGGTTATTCCAACAATTGTATTACTTTGATAAAATCAACCAGCTTTATTTAAAACAATGTGTTATTTATTATTTTACATGAAAATGATGAAACGAGTGCAACCAGTTGTGAATAAGCAGTCATGTTGTGCTCATTAGAATATTTCCTGCGTGTGACTCCTCTCCAGCATAAACGATCTTTGTTCTGACGTCAGCTTCTTCTCTCCAGATCCAACATGGCGAACATCCGGTGTGTGAAGGTGAGTCCGCTGCACGCACACGCACACGCTTCACGCACTCGCTTCACGCACATGCTGCACGCAGATAATACGTGAGTTAGAGCCGTAACGAGCGCGTGCGTGGATTCAAGCGTTCACGTGCTTTTTAATCACAGCAGTTCAGACGTGTCGAACACATTCGCAGCGCCCCCTAGCTGCAGCTGTTCACCATGTCTCCTCGTCTCCTTTCCTAACACGATTCAAGGAAAGATGAGAAGGAGAAGCTGTGAGGAGTTAGGAAAGGAGAAGCTGTGAGGAGTTAGGAAAGGAGATGTGTAGGAGTAGGAAAGGAGAAGCTGTGAGGAGTTAGGAAAGGAGAAGCTGTGAGGAGTTAGGAAAGGAGAAGCTGTATGGAGTTAGGAAAGGAGAAGCTGTGAGGAGTTAGGAAAGGAGATGTTGTAAGGAGTTAGGAAAGGAGATGCTGTGAGGAGTTAGGAAAGGAGATGTTGTAAGGAGTTAGGAAAGGAGATGCTGTGAGGAGTTAGGAAAGGAGAAGCTGTAAGGAGTTAGGAAAGGAGATGCTGTGAGGAGTTAGGAAAGGAGATGTTGTAAGGAGTTAGGAAAGGAGATGTTGTAAGGAGTTAGGAAAGGAGATGTTGTGAGGAGTTAGGAAAGGAGATGTTGTAAGGAGTTAGGAAAGGAGATGCTGTAAGGAGTTAGGAAAGGAGATGCTGTGAGGAGTTAGGAAAGGAGATGCTGTGAGGAGTTAGGAAAGGAGATGCTGTGAGGAGTTAGGAAAGGAGATGTTGTAAGGAGTTAGGAAAGGAGATGTTGTAAGGAGTTAGGAAAGGAGATGCTGTGAGGAGTTAGGAAAGGAGATGCTGTGAGGAGTTAGGAAAGGAGATGTTGTAGGAGTTAGGAAAGGAGATGTTGTAAGGAGTTAGGAAAGGAGATGTTGTAAGGAGTTAGGAAAGGAGAAGCTGTGAGGAGTTAGGAAAGGAGATGTTGTAAGGAGTTAGGAAAGGAGATGTAATGAGGGTTAGATGCACAGACGTCCAGTTGTAGTAAAGTTTCTGTGTTAATAGAGCGACTGGTCCTGATGAAAGTTTCAGTTTAAAGAGGAAACTTTAAACCATCAGAGCGTGTGATGACTCTCTCTCTCTCTCTCTCTCTCTCTCTCTCTCGGTCCAGGGCATGGTGGGCCTGGTGACCGGCGGTGCGTCCGGTCTGGGCCGAGCCACCGTGGAGCGCCTGGTGCAGTGCGGAGCGTCCGCCGTGGTCCTGGACCTGCCGTCCTCCGATGGACTCGCTCTGGCCTCGAGTCTCGGGGATCGATGTGTCTTCGCTCCAGCTGACGTGAGTCGTGAGCTTCATCAGAGACAGACGTGTCCTCGTCCTCCTCAAGCTGCTCAGATCAGAACCTGCTTCAGAGACAAGTACAGGGAAACTGTTTGTGACTATACAACACAAATATTAAAGAAATAATATTAACATGAGAAAGTAACAGATCATTTGACCTGTGACATTTTGAGATGTGTCACTGACCGACAGAAACAAGAACAAGAACAAGAACAGACACGTTTATTTAGTTCTGTTGTAAATTTAATTAATCAACTTGACCTGACCTGAGGTGTAATACATCCTCCGCTCAGTAGATGGCGCTCTCATATCATCCAGCACTGGTTCTGGTTCACGTCTTTGTCCCCGGCTGTGGTTCCAGATGTTTTCAGACCTTGTCCCCAGCTCTCCACAGAGGACATTACCCAGAGTGCAGTGCAGGTGTGACTCAGCGTGTCCCCTGTGGTGTGCAGGTGACGTCCGAGGCCGAGGTGCAGGCGGCCGTGTCTCTGGCCAGAGAGAAGTTTGGGAAACTGGATTTGGCCGTTAACTGTGCCGGCATCGCCGTGGCGGTGAAGACGTACAACTTCAAAAAGGAGTGTCCTCACAGCCTGGAGGACTTCCAGCGCGTCATCACCGTACGTAGCATGAACCTGGTGTCTGTCCCCTGTCCTCAGGCCCTGCTGTGAGACCTGTCCTCAGGCCCTGCTGTGAGACCTGTCCTTCTCTGCAGGTGAACATCGCAGGAACCTTCAACGTGATCCGTCTGGCCGTCGGCGAGATGGGGAAGAACGAGCCGGACGCCGACGGGCACCGCGGCTGCATCATCAACACGGCCAGCGTGGCAGCGTTTGATGGACAGGTGAGGTCAACACAATCTAAACTCCATAAATCTGCATAAGAGATATTATAAAACTATAAGAGTTTGTTTTTAATAGATACAAAAGTGAAATTAAACAGTTAATGGTTCGTGCAGTTGTTGCTAGAGTTGAATAATGATAAAAGTTAAGTATTAATAAATAATAATGTGTTCATTAATAATATGTGTTTGATGTGCAGGTCGGACAAGCAGCGTACTCAGCGTCTAAAGGAGGAATCGTGGGGATGACTCTGCCGATCGCAAGAGACCTGGCACCGATGGGCATCCGGGTCATAACCATCGCCCCTGGTTAGTTAACACACAGCTGGTTAGTTAACAACCAGCTGGTTAGTTAACACACAGCTGGTTAGTTAACATACAGCTGGTTAGTTAACACACATCTGGTTAGTTAACACACAGCTGGTTAGTTAACACACAGCTGGTTAGTTAACACACATGTGGTTAGATAACACACAGCTGGTTAGTTAACACACAGCTGGTTAGTTAACACACAGCTGGTTAGTTAACACACAGCTGGTTAGTTAACACACAGCTGGTTAGTTAACACACAGCTGGTTAGTTAACACACAGCTGGTTAGTTAACACACAGCTGGTTAGTTAACACACAGCTGGTTAGTTAACACACAGCTGGTTAGTTAACACACAGCTGGTTAGTTAACACACAGCTGGTTAGTTAACACACAGCTGGTTAGTTAACACACAGCTGGTTAGTTAACACACAGCTGGTTAGTTAACACACAGCTGGTTAGTTAACACACAGCTGGTTAGTTAACACACAGCTGGTTAGTTAACACACAGCTGGTTAGTTAACACACAGCTGGTTAGTTAACACACAGCTGGTTAGTTAACACACAGCTGGTTAGTTGACACTCACCTGGTCCGTTGATAACACACAGCTGGTCAGTTGACCTTCACCTGGTCCGTTGACCTTCACCTGGTCCGTTGACCTTCACCTGGTCAGTTGACCTTCACCTGGTCAGTTGACCTTCACCTGGTCAGTTGACCTTCACCTGGTCAGTTGACCTTCACCTGGTCAGTTGACCTTCACCTGGTCCTTTGACCTTCACCTGGTCAGTTGACCTTCACCTGGTCAGGTTGACCTTCACCTGGTCCTTTGACCTTCACCTGGTCAGTTGACCTTCACCTGGTCAGTTGCTGGTGTCCCTCATGTCCCTCCTCTCGTCCTGCAGGTCTGTTCTCCACCCCCCTCCTCGCTGGTCTTCCAGAGAAGGTGCGCTCGTTCCTCGCCCGTCAGGTGCCCTTCCCCTCGCGCCTGGGAGACCCCGCGGAGTTTGCCCACCTGGTGACATCACTGGCTGAGAACCCCATGATTAACGGCGAGGTCATCAGACTGGACGGAGCCATTCGCATGCAGCCCTGAGAGAGAGTGTGTGTGTGTGTGTGTGTGTCTGTGTGTGTGTGTGCAGTACTTTATGTTGTTTTCTAATCTGATTTGAAATTAAACTGATTTGTTAAATTGATTCTTTGTGTTTTTCTCAGAATCTTTAAAATCATAACACACATTCTTTCATTAACTTGGGACAAGATGAGACAGTTTGTCTCCGAGCAGGCGACCCCTAGTGTCCACATATATGTTCACAGTTTGTCTCTGAGCAGGCGACCCCTAGTGTCCAGATATATGTTCACAGTTTGTCTCCGAGCAGGCGACCCCTAGTGTCCACATATATGTTCACAGTTTGTCTCTGAGCAGGCGACCCCTAGTGTCCAGATATATGTTCACAGTTTGTCTCTGAGCAGGCGACCCCTAGTGTCCAGATATATGTTCACAGTTTGTCTCCGAGCAGGCGACCCCTAGTGTCCACATATATGTTCACAGTTTGTCTCTGAGCAGGCGACCCCTAGTGTCCAGATATATGTTCACAGTTTGTCTCCGAGCAGGCGACCCCTAGTGTCCAGATATATGTTCACAGTTTGTCTCTGAGCAGGCGACCCCTAGTGTCCAGATATATGTTCACAGTTTGTCTCTGAGCAGGCGACCCCTAGTGTCCAGATATATGTTCACAGTTTGTCTCTGAGCAGGCGACCCCTAGTGTCCACATATATGTTCACAGTTTGTCTCCAGAACTATGAAAAGGAATCTTCTTTAAATTTGGTGTAAACGTTCACAGATGAACTGGTTGGATCCAGAGGTCAAAGGTCAGAGGTCACTCACCTGCTTGTTTCATCTTCAGATAATTTCTTCACAGTTTGTTGAACCTTGATCACATTTTTCTGATGATTCCAATAAATGAGTTTGATGAATAAGTTGTAAGTTAGAAGAGAGAATGTGAAACGCTGCGTGAACAAGCGAGGGGTTCTTCTTCAGGTCCTTTAGAGAAGTGACAGTTTGGTGATTTCCTGTGAAGCAGGAAGTGAAGCAGCGTTAGAGCTTCAGTCCTCAACATGAACGCTCATCTCATCCTCATCTTCTTCTTTCTCAGTGAGTTGATCTGTTTTTCTTTCTCTCTGGAAACTCAGTTGTTTCTTCTCAGTTATTAAGATTTGTGTTTCTTTACGTCTCCTCCGTCTCCTCCTCTCGTTTCTCAGTTTCATGACCTCAGGTTCAGAGTCGTAGTTTATCAGCAGAAGAGATCGACTCATGTTTCACTCATTTCCTGTAAAAACGTTGTTTCCAAGAATTCAGTTTTTAAATTGGTGTGATACATTTATTACTTGTTTCATTTCAGATTTTCCTGAAATAATCACTTAATCTATTTGTTTGATTTTATATAAAGTTTCCTTTCATTGTATTTAGACTTTTATTTGTCCCCAGACGTCAATTCAACTGAGACAAAACAGGAAATGAACGAAAAGGCGTTTTCTCTTGAAGTGACATGACGAGCTGTGGTGAGAAAACATCATGAGTCAGTGTCACCTGTCAATCATGACGTCTCAGCTGTCAATCAGGAAACAGTCTCAGCTGTCAATCAGGAGTCAGTCTCATGACGTCTCCGCCTGTTTTTTATATCATCAAATAACTGATTCAGACCAAACTGATCAGAAACACTTGAACAAACATCAGTGAGATCAGAACGACCTGAAAAGACAGAATCATCTGTGAGAATCATTTATTTAACGTGTTCTTTGGTTTCTTACTTTGGTCCGTGTCCCATCTGCTAACATGGAGGAGCGTTGATGTTTCAGGCTCCTTGATGCAGGACGCTCTCACTGAGCTTGTGTACTATGGACCTGAAGGAGGATCCATCACAGTCAGGTGCTCATTTACCTTCTCTGGAAAGACGAGGCGTTTCTGCAGGAAGTCGTGTGAAGACGGAGACGGAGACGTCCTGATTGAGACAGAAGACGTCTCAGCTCAGAGCGGCAGATACAGCATCGAATACAAAGATGGACTCTATCCAGTATCTTATTCACTTATTCATGTGACAATAAAACAGCTGAGAAAGTCCGACTCTGGAAAGTACATGTGTGGATTGAAGAGAACTCTTCTTCCTGACTCAAATGAAAGAGTTGAGATCATCGTCACAGACGGTGAGTTTCTATACAAACTGTTTCAGATTCTACAAATATTCTATAAATCTATTTTATTTGTTCATCACCAAATCATAGTTTACATAATCTCCATTGACCCTGGTGATAATGTACTGATGTGTGTGTGTGTGTGTGTATATGTTGTGTTGTTAATTGTTTCACAGCTTCACCTTCTTCAACACCGAACTGGTCAGTGGAACCTTCTCCAACATCTCTCCCAGCAGCCACAGCTCCCACCTCAAGCTCTCCTCAAACCAGTGAGCAGCCACCATCATCTGCTCCTCCAGCCCAGTCTGCACCTCAGGTAAACAACCAGTAAGAAGCTGTTTCCATCAGGAAACTGAAAAATCAACAAAGTCACGTTCAAACTCATCGTGATGTCATCGTGGCTGAAGAGGAAGGAAGTGATGCTCGGAGGATTAAACACGTACTTCATGTTTCTGTTAATCATTTAATATGTACTTCATGTTACTAAGATCAATCAATCAATCACATTTTCTTTATATATAGCCCATAATCACAAATCACAAGATCACACCTGTCCTGCTGACTGTGAGTGTCATCTTCATCATCATCATCATCACACTCTCAGTGTCTATGATGGTTTACTGCAGGAACAGATACAGTAAACACACAGGTAATACACAATGCAACATTACACACACACACACACACACACACACACACACACACACACACACACACACACACACACACACACACACACACACACACACACACACACACACACACACACACAGGATGAAGAAATGAGTAGCTTCACATATGATTCGAGTTCTGATCAACATGTTTTCCAGAGGTTCCTGAATCTCCAGATGAAGACGAGGTGAGTTCAGTGAATGTGGATCATCTTCATCTTCATCTTCATCTTCCTCAGTGAAACCCAGCTGATCCTCTTCCTCCTGCAGGCTGAGGCAGAGTATGAGATGGTGGCAGACGACAGAGTGACCTCATCTTCCTCAGTGGAGCAGTTTGAACTTTACTCTCTGGCTCAGTTCAGTGAACCAAACCGAACCTGATGCTGAGGTCACAACAAGGTGAGCAGCACGGAGCAGAACATCTTCATCAGAATTATTAATAATAATACAGTTCATAACAGACAGTAGTTTGAAACGTACAGAGCTCGATACCAAACAGTATAAATGTGTTTCTAAAAGTTTAAACTGTTTAGTTGCAGGTTGAAGACGACTCACCGACACTGAGGAGGAGTCTCACCTCAGGGACTCACTCCACAGCGCCCCCTATAGACATGTGGACACTGTTACTGAGGTACAGATGAACTGTGTCAGTGAAGAAGCTTCATGTTCTCTGTTCTCCACTTTGCTTCAGGTTTAATGTAACTGTAACTATAACTGTAACATAACTATAAATGTAACTGTAACTCAGTCACTTCATGTTACAGAGAGTTTACTCTTAAATAGTAAATAACTTTTAAATAATATAATAAAATATATATTCATATGCATTTGATACCTTTTGCCTGAATTACTGTTCTTATAGATTTCATTCAGTCAACCATGACTCCTCCATAAACACACAAGTTACTCATAGAGTTCCACAAGGTTCTGTCCTGGGACCGATACTCTTCACCTTATGAGGAGCTCGTACACGTGGAGCAGCCGCTCAGTGTCTCTGTAGAAGGTAAACACAGAGTTCCTCTGGTCTCAGCTGCTCTGGTCTCAGCTGCTCTGGGATCAGCTGCTCTGGTCTCAGCTGCTCTGGGATCAGCTGCTCTGGTCTCAGCTGCTCTGGTCTCAGCTGCTCTGGTCTTAGCTGCTCTGGGATCAGTTCCTCTGGTCTCAGCTGCTCTGGGATCAGCTGCTCTTGGATCAGTTGCTCTGGTCTCAGCTGCTCTGGGATCAGTTCCTCTGGTCTCAGCTGCTCTGGGATCAGCTGCTCTAGTCTCAGTTCCTCTGGTCTCAGCTGCTCTGGGATCTGCTGCTCTGGGATCAGAGCAGAAGCTGCAGCTGGTTTGTACCCAGCTGGAGCTTCTGTGTCCTCCATCACTCGGCTCTCACTGGAACCAACACACACTCATCACTGGTTCTCAGGTCTTGAAACCTTCAGGAGGTGTTGAGGATCTTTCCAGCTCGGCCAAGTGTTTGCTCAGTAACTCTGTTTGTGTTCAAATCTATTCTCTATAAATTGTTTCTCTTTCATTAATTAAATACTTTGATATCACTCAGTCTGATGGTTTGTTTCCTCACCAGGGAATTAAATACAAGCTCCCACCACAAGTTCTACTTCAGAAGGCTATGAATGGCTAAAACGAATTACCCCCCTCTCTTGTAAATGAGACGCGGAGAAATTTGTATAATTATGTCTGTGGAAGGAAGAATTCCTGTTTCTAAGCATATTTTTAGACGGCCGAGCTTTCTGAAGGATTTTGATTACGTATTTACTTTGGGGTTTTCGGCTCCGTGCTCTTTCTCTCAGAAGTCGTTTCTGAAAAATTCATCGCTTTGTTCCAGAGACGAATAATTTGTACATTTCATTCACTTCAAATGATCATAGAGAAAACTGCAAACTTCTCAAACTGTACACTTGTGAAATGGATCCTGTGGGTTTTACACTAAGCTGCAGTCGACAATATGACAGAGAGCTTTCTTCCACCTGCACAGTATGAGGAACATTAGGAGCATCTTGTCTCATGCACTGCTGGAGAACTCCCATCATGCACTGCTGGAGAACTCCCATCATGCACTGCTGCAGAACTCCCATCATGCACTACTGGAGAACTCCCATCATGCACTGAGGGAGTTTAAAGTTCATTAAATCATGTTCCAAACATTAGAATCAGTAAATTACATATTTTTATTGAAAATAAATTTGACATGAACTGAAATTGACATTTATACAGTTTAGTTTATCTGTTACAAACATTTCTATAAATATACTTAGTGCAGTGTGACAGTCACTGTGTGAGCAGGAGAAAATTCATTTGACCATATTCACGTTTATTTAATATTGATCAGGGTCACATGTTATTCAAACAACTGCATCAGATCATTTAATAAAAAACCACCATACAAAACTGGATTTAACTTATAAAGTAAACACACTATGAATAATATAATAATATAAATGAAAGACAAACTGGCACATTTTTCCCTTTACAGCCTCACAGTGTCGAAGAAGAGTAAAAAGAATGAGTTGGTACAAAGAAGATATTTAGATCAAAGGAGTCTGTGGCACATTAAAGGTAAAAACTCAGGAGGACGATGATCAGCTGATCACGATCGAAGCTGCATAGAATCAATATCACTCATCTCTAATGTAGAGAAGACACTTTGGAAGATCATGTTCTACTTTCTTTTTATCAAAATACCCAGAATCCTTTTCTTTCGGTGGATTCAACACGAACGAGTCGTCCAGTGAAACTTTGGATTCGTCCTCAGCTCGATTCAGAGGGAAATCAAACTGAAGCTGAAGCCTGGTGAGGTTCTTCAGGTGAAGATGAAGATACACTTCATCAGAATGAACCATCAAGTTTGATGCTTCTCAGAGAATAATTCATGATGAAAACAATTAGACTGATAATTCTGAGTGTGTGTGAGTTGGTGCATGTGTGAATTAAAGAGGAATGATCGTCACTCTCAGAACAGTGTGTTAGTTTCTGAACTCTGGACTTTAGATGAACTTCTCTTTCCTGACCTGAAGGCAGATGATCGCTCAGAAGGAGAACTACTTTAACAATAAGATACTTAAAATATAGAAAAATATTAGTGATAAAATATAGGATCGTGAAGCAAAAAGTCAAAGTGCAAAAACAACAGAAACCGTCTCCTCCAACTTTAAAAAGGAAAATGCAGAATATGAATAATGATGCAGGTGCAGAGTTCACAGTTTACTGGTGTAACAGGAGGAACCAGGTGAGAGTGAGATGTTCATCGTGGAAACAGAACAAAGAAGCAGAAGAACGGATTTTCAAATATCAAAGAATATTCTTAAATGAATCCACTGTCTTCTTATGTATCAGCTGATACTATCTCTGTATTTTATAAATTAAATCCTGTACAGTGAAAAAATCAGCTCCTGATAAAATGTGACATCACAGCTGAGTTTTGCTGTAAATAAAGAAACGAGAGGAACGAGCCTCAGCAGAGACGAAGATAGATCTAGTTTGATGTAAAGTTGAATTAGTGCAACACACTTGGATCTTAACTTGATTTTTCTCCTCTGTGACGAAGTGAAAAGATATTTTGCATAAAATGTTGTTGTAACATGTGTGAGTCACATTAAATCTCATTTGTCACAGTCGTTGTGATTATTCAGTCGGTGAAGTGACCTCATGCCTCTTTATTAAAGTGTTCTGAGGATAATCTGAAGTTATGATCAACTCACTGAACTCAAACAGATTCAGTTTTATTCATGTTGAGTTTCCTGGACTCAGATCTGAGCAGCTGAAGTTTGTTCTGAACCTGAAACTCACAGAAAAGACAAACCATGAATCCACGAGTGGTGAAGTTCACGCTCACAGTGTGTCGTCACTTTGGTGTTTGGAGGAGGAGAGGAACTGAAGCTGCTCTCCTGACCCCTGAGCCAGGCATCACCAGACCTGCTGTCCCACGCAGTGTCCTCTTCCTCGGAGCCGTTGAGCCAGGCATCGTGAGGATCCGTCTGTGGCAGGGTGGAAAGGGAGGGACCGGTGGGCTGCAGTGCTCATGAGCCAGGCACTGCTACAGCTGCTGCTGCTGCACCAGGCGGCGGTAATGAGGCAGCACCTTGCTCTCAGGGAGGTAGAGCGCCATCTCCAGGGCGACCAGGATAGTGAACTCAAAGAAGATCAGCTCCCTCCTGCTGATCCTGAAGCGCTCCTCCAGCTTCTACACAGACAGGAGGAGGAGGAGGAGGAGGAGGAGGAGGAGGAGGTGGAGGAGGAGGAGGAGGAGGAGGAGGAGAAGAAGGAGGAGGAGGAGGAGTGAGGAAGAGAAGAAGAAGGAGGAAGAGGAGCAGGAGAAGAAGAAGAAGAAGGAAGAGGAAGAGGAAGAGGAGGAGGAGGAGAAGGAGGAGGAGGAGGAGGAGTAGGAGTAGGAGTAGGAGGAGGAGGAGAAGAAGGAGGAGGAGGAGGAAGAGGAGAAGAAGGAGGAGGAGGAGGAAGAGGAAGAGGAGGAGGTGGAGGAGGAGGAGGAGTAGGAGGAGAAGAAGGAGGAGGAGGAGGAAGAGGAGAAGAAGGAGGAGGAGAAGAAGGAGGAGGAGGAGGAGGAGGAGGAGGTGGAGGAGGAGGAGGAGGAGGAGGAGGAGAGAAGGTAGAAGGAGGAGGAGGAGGAGGAGGAGGAGGAGGAGGAGAGGAGAAGAGAGAGGAAGAGGAGAGAGGAGAGAGGAGAAGGAGAGAGAAGAGGAGAGAAGAAGGAGAAGAGGAGAGGAGAGAGAAGAGGAGAAGAGAGAGAGAAGGAGAAGGAGAAGAGAAGAAGAAGAGAAGAGAGGAGAGAGAGGAAGAGAGAGAGAGAGGAGAAGAGAAGAGAGGAGAGAGAGGAAGAGAGGAGAGAGGAGAAGGAGAGAAGGAGAGAGGAAGAGAGGAGAAGAGAAGAAGAGAGAAGAAGGAAGAGAAGAGAGAAGAGGAGAGAGGAGAAGGAGAGAGAAGAAGGAGGAGAAGAAGGAGAGAGAGGAGAAGAGAGAAGAAGGAGAGAGAGGAGAAGAGAAGAGGAAGAGAGAGAGGAGAGAGAGAAGAAGGAGAGGAGAGAAGGAGGAGAGAAGAGGAGAGAAGAGGAGAGGAGAGGAGAGAGAAGAAGAGAGGAAGGAGAGAGAGGAAGAGAGAGAAGAAGGAAGAGGAGGAGGAAGAGGAAGAGAAGAGAGAGAAGAGAGGAGAGAAGAAGAGGAAGAGAGGAGAGGAGAGGAAGAGAGGAGAAGAAGGAGAAGAGAGGAGAGAAGAGAGAGAGGAGGAGAGAGAGGAGAAGAGGAGAGAGGAGGAAGGAAGAGAGGAGAGAGAAGAGAAGAGAGGAGAGGAGAAGAGAAGAGAAGGAAGAGAAGAGGAGAGAAGAGGAAGAGGAAGAGAGAAGAAGAGAGAGGAAGAGGAGAGAGGAGAGAGAGGAGAAGAAGAAGAGGAGAGAAGAGGAGAGAAGAGGAGAAGGAGAGGAGGAGAAGAGAGGAGAAGAAGAGAAGGAGAGGAGAGAAGAGGAAGAGAGGAGAGAGAGGAGAAGAGAAGGAGAAGAGAGGAGAAGAGAGAGAGGAGAAGGAGGAGAGAGAGAAGAGAGGAAGAGAGAAGAGGAGAAGAGAGAGAGGAGAGAAGAGAAGAGAAGAAGAGAGGAAGAAGGAAGAGAGGAGAGGAGAGAGAAGAGAGAGAGGAAGAGAGAGGAGAGAGAGGAGAGAAGAGAGAGAGAAGAGAAGAGGAGAGAGAGAAGAAGAGAGAAGAGAAGAGAAGAGGAGAAGAGGAAGAGAAGAGAGGAGAGAGGAGAAGAAGGAGAGAAGGAGAGAGAGGAGGAAGAGGAAGAGAGAGAGGAGAGAGAGAAGAGAGAGGAGAAGGAGAGGAGGAGAGGAGAGAAGAGAGAAGAGGAGAGAGAGAGAAGAGAGGAGAAGAAGGAGAAGGAGAAGAGAGAAGAAGAAGAGAGAAGAGAGGAAGAGAAGAGGAAGAGGAAGAGAGAGGAAGAGAGGAGAAGAAGAGAGGAGAAGAGGAAGAGAGAGAGAGGAGAGAAGAGGAAGAGAGAAGAGAAGAGGAGAGAGGAGAAGAGAGAGAGGAGAGAAGAGAGAGAGAAGAGAAGGAGAGAGAGAGGAGAGAGAGAAGAGAGAGAGAGAGGAGGAGAGAGAAGAGAGAAGGAGAGAGGAGAAGAGAGAGGAGAGAGAGAGGAGAGAGAGAAGAAGGAGAGAGAAGAGAAGAGAGAGAGAAGAGAGGAAGAGAGAGAAGAAGAGAAGAGGAAGAGAAGAGAGAAGAGAGAGAGGAGGAGAGAGAGAGAAGGAGAGAGGAGAAGAAGAGAGGAAGAGAGAGAGAAGAGGAGAGGAAGAGAGAAGGAGAAGAGAGAAGAGGAGAAGAGAGAGAAGAAGAGAGAAGGAAGAGGAAGAGGAGAGAGAAGGAGAGGAGAGAAGAGGAGAGAGAAGAGAGAGAGAAGAGAAGAGAGGAGAGAAGAGAAGAGGAAGAGAGAAGAAGAGAGGAGAGAGAGAAGAGAAGAGAGGAAGAGAGAGAAGAGAGAGGAGAGAGAAGAGAGGAGAGAGAAGAGAGAAGAGAAGAGGAAGAGAGAAGAGAGAGAGGAGAGGAGAAGAGGAGAAGAAGAGAGAGAGGAGAGAGAGAAGAGAAGAGAGGAGAGGAGAGAAGGAAGGAGGAAGAGGAAGAGGAGAAGAAGGAGGAGGAGGAGAAGAAGAAGGAAGAGGAAGAGGAAGAGGAGGAGGAGGAGGAGGAGGAGGAGGAGGAGGAGGAGGAGGAGGAGGAGGAGGAGGAGGAGGAGAAGAAGGAGGAGGAAGAGGAGCAGGAGGAGGAGGAGAAGAAGGAAGAGGAAGAGGAGCAGGAGCAGGAGAAGAAGAGAAGAAGGAAGAGGAAGAGGAAGAGGAAGAGGAGGAGGAGGAGGAGGAGGAGGAGGAGAAGAAGGAGGAGGAGGAGGAGAGGAGGAGGAGGATTAGGAGGAGAAGGAGGAGGAGAAGGAGGAGGAGAAGAAGAATACTAGACGTGTTAGTTTCTCTCGACTAGACCATCAGCTATAGTGTGTGTGTGTGTGTGTGTGTGTGTATGTGTGTGTGTGTGTGTGTGTGTCACTTACATCTATGAGGTGTTTGACTTCCTGTTTCTTCAGGTCACTGCTGATCTTGGCAGCCAGGAGGATGCAGGCAGCTGACACCAGCTTCCTGTGAGTGAGTGAGTCAGGAAGTTGTTGTGAGTGTGCGTTTGATTCATGTGTCACTGAGAACAGGTCAAATCCACATTAAAGCCCTTATTAATATTAATGAAGCTCTACATTCATTTTCTCAGATCCATAGAAACCAACAGAGAGAAACCTCGAGCAGCTCGGTTCAGAATGGACTGAATGATGAATCTTTCTGATCCCACCTGTTCTGCTTGTTGAGTCGACCCTGCAGCACCAGCTTCTCAAAGTACACGAACGCC
>JBAMIH010000092.1:0-2500 GCA_038501795.1 Pseudopleuronectes americanus | reverse complement strand
CCACCCTCACCATCCATACTAAAGGCCTAACCCATAACCCTAACCCTAACCATAACCATAACCCTAACCCTAACCCTAACACCAAGTCTCCACCCCCAAACAGGCCATTAAAGGGGGGGGGGCTCACTCTGTAGTTTGTAGACTAGAACTGGTCCTCACAAAGACATCTGTACAAGAGCACCCCCCCCCCACCATGTAAAGCAGTGGCAGTTCATTCATAATCTGATAATATCACACTGTGTATGAAGGGCAAGATGAAAACAGGACTTATGGTTGAAGCTGATCAGAGCAACAAGCAGTGACACACACACACACACACACACACACACACACACACACACACACACACACACACACACACACACACACACACACACACACACACACACCACACACACACACACACACACACACACACACACACACACACACACACACACACACACCACACACACACACACACACACACACACACACACACACACACACACACACACACACACACACACACACACACACACACACGAGCCTCTGGGATCTGACCCTCACACACGGGGGGGGGTCTGAGACACACGTGTCCAGTTCACATATGAAGGACCACCCACTCAGCTGATGACCTCTGACCTCTATCGTGTCACATGCCATGTTCACATCCCTCCTTGAGAAACCTATGGAGCAGGTGAGCTGTGATCACATGGTCACAGGAAACAGATTCAAGGTGTGTTACCAGCGTGGACTGACCTCTGACCCCATGGGATCACATCTCTCACACATGAATCCCAGGTGTGAAGGATGACCTGCCCTCTGCTGGAAGGTTGATCATGTGTTAAACCTTCTCACCGTGTTCACACAGAGTGACAGTAGATCCATCTCCATCCTTCAGATCCATGAAGACACTGACTGCTGCACTGATGAGGTCATAATACTGAAGTAAACAATGACACTTCTCCAGATGTGTTATTCAAAAGTGTGTTTCTAGTGATTTTATTCTAGATGTTATTATTAATATGGTGTCTGCTGTGGTCGGGGTCACGTGACCGAACAGTCCCAGTTCCATGGGAACAGTCGTTCTGGAATGTTCCTGTTGGTGGGAACAGAGCCTGTGGCCCGGAGCACTGATGATGATGATGATGATGATGATGATGATGATGAGGTCGTCTGGTATTCAGGATAAACACAAATACAGCTGCTGTGACACATTTAGAGAAGCTAGTTGTGTTTCTCTCACATCAGCTCTGAGCAGGACTCTGACTCTCAACCGCCAGCATCCAAACATAAAGTTCCCTTAGTACCCTGTGTGTGTGTGTGTGTGTGTGTGTGTGTGTGTGTGTGTGTGTGTGTGTGTGTTGAATGGTGAATGTTTTTGTAGAGATCTTTTCCAGTGTCATCAACCCATCAAAGAGCGATTTACCACTGAAGGAGCCGGGAATCGAACCATCAGATCCTCAGATCTTGTTTTAAAGAAAAGATGAGATGTGAACACAAGCTGCAAAAACTTTGTCTTGATAACATTTTTTACAAAATGTAATTAAAATGAGAAACTAAGCGAAAGTAAATCATAAGGCAAGTCTCTTCTCTCAGCAGAGGATGAAGAGACACATTCCTCTGTGGGGATTGAACCAACAACCCGTACAGCACAAGGGCATTTCTGAGACTTTTTACCACAAAGATTATTTTGTTGATTAAATTTAGAAACATCTGAGTGTTGAGCTCTTTACTGATGGATGATGAACCAGGTGAAGAACCTGGATGTTGCCACCGGCCGATGAACTGAACCGAGAAGAAGACGAGAGCAGCAGGTGAAGGAGGAAGAACAGGAAACAGTGAGAGTTCAGCTCAGAGGCAGCGAGAGACTGGGAAGAAACCAGTTATATTAATAACCACTGCTGTTGTTTCAGATAAAAATAGGACACACGCACACACACACACGCACACACACACGCACAGCTTTACTTAAATACCCATATTAAAGACTAACTCTTTACCCCCCCAACACGCTGACCATAGATTAAACGTCTTGCTGCCTAAATCCTCATCCCTCACACACAGCAGACACACACAGCAGACACACACAGCAGACACACACAGCAGACACACACATGAGATTACCCAGCAGGCCTGTTGTGTCTTACATCACCAGATTAACTCCTCCTGCTTCTCCTTCTGTCTGATCTACTAAAATATCGAATCCCTCTCTTCTTCTCCTCCTCTCCTCAGTTTGTGTTTCATCTCCAACACAAACAACAACTCCAGAAACAGGCACGACGTGTAGAAGACCAGATATTAATACACATATACAGTATCTATACTATGTATTTATTGACTGATATACTGGTTTCAGAAATGTACTCCCCAGTATATCTAAAATAAAAAGATCTCTAATAATCAGGCTCTATGAATCATTATGTTAATAACACTATCAGCTTCATGTCCGCACCCACAGACTGTAAATAAAGATGGCCGACGTGACAGCTACCAAAACATGCATCTCAAACACCCC